>JADRCH010000875.1:304954-382436 GCA_019843965.1 Rhynchomys soricoides | reverse complement strand
TTTCCTTATAGTTGCTATGTGGTGTGGAGATGTAGATTCTAACCTTAGCCCACTAACGTAATCAGCACTGCTTGCGAAGTACAATGACATTACTAAGAAATCTATTTATGTAAATCTTAGTTAGGACTTTTAATGTGTGGGGTATTTTGCATGCTTGTGTGTCTATGAACCATATATATGCCTGGTACCCACAGAAGTCGGAAGAAGGGGTCCTATTGCATGTAGCCGGAGCCACAGGAGGTAGTGAGCTGCCATGTAAGTGCTAGGAGTTAAGCCCAGGCCCTCTGTGAAGTCGTCGGTGCTCTTAACCATTGAGCTACTTCTCCTGCCCTTCTTTTATTCATGATTTTAGTACATTCTATCCAAATAGTGAATTTTTGCAAAAGTAATGAGATATACCACTTAAAAAGTAGTAAGCCTGGCACATGGCAGCATTTGGAGTGTGTTTAGATGAGAGGAAATAAAGGCATCAATTCTAACTTCATTTAAAATGAAATGTACCAAGAAGGAGTTTTGCTCAAAAAACATTTAAAAGTCCTCATTTATTAAAAAAACAAAACAGAACAGAACAAACAGACAAAAACCCAAAGCAGCTGGGAAATGGTGGCACATGCTTTTACTTCCAGTACTTGGGAGGCAGAGGCAGGTGAATCTCTGAATTTGAGGCTAGCCTGGTCTACAGAGGGAGTTCCAGGACGGCTGGGGCTATACAGAAAAATCCTGTCTCAAAAAGTCGGAACCACAACAACAAGATCCTGCCACAAAGCTGCGAAGGGGGGTGTGGATAGATGGCTCAGAGGTTAAGAACACTTCTTGCTCTTCCAGAGGAGCAGGTTCAGTTTCCAGCACACACATGGTGGCTCACAACCATCTGCAACTGCAGTTCCAGGTGATCCAATGCCGCCTTCTAAATTCACAGGCACCAGGCACTCATGCAGGCAAAACGCCCATACACATATAAATAAATAAGTAAATAAATACACAAATAAATCTTAACAACAACAACCCCCCCCCAAAAAAGAAAACACAGCAAAAACACAAACCTAAGTGTGGTTAAATTAAAATTCACCATCTTAAGGAACAACACCAACAAATTATCAGAAGCTTCGCAGTTTTCTTTACATCTGTGGGTCTTTAACATAGTCTACATAGGTTAGTGTCCTTACACGAATCTGAAAACTGAGCCTTTGAGTTTTGTAAGATATAGTAAACAACTGAAAGAATCTGTCAGGTACACACACACACACACACACACACACACTCACACACACACACTCACGCCCTCCCTTATTTTCTTGCTATTTATGAAAAATTCTACTTGAAATGCTTTAAATAACTAGCTCTACTTATCTGTTTATCTAGGAGCTAAAATTGGCTCACAAGAGGCCTTTTACCTGTATGCTTGTGGACCCAACTATACATCCATAATGCCATGTAAATATGGCAAGCCAGTGATTGACTACTCCAAATACATTAATAAAGAAATTTTGAGATGTGATGAAATCAGAGACCTTTTTATGACCAAGAAGGATGTGGATGTTGGTCTGTTAATTGTAAGTTTTAGTTTCGTAAGTTTTAACATTGTAGAAGGTTTATGTAGATATGTTCATCCGGTTGTATAATTAGCCGTGAATTAGATTCCTAAAGTTTTTAATTTTGTTCTTTTCTTAGAATGTGGAGTTTTTCCTAAAAAAATTGTGAAATATTTTAATCTCCTGGTACATGCTTTAAGTGTATGTATTATTTGTTTGAAATTATATTTATATAGTGATTTTATCAGCTAAGTTTATTTTATACCTAATATGGCACTTTCAGCTTGACATAGTCTTTTAAAAATATCACATATTATGTTTCTTTTCATACTTACAAATACAAAGATTCACTTATAATATTAGTTGTGATTGCATGTATTAAGGGACCGTGAGATGGTTCAGTGGATAAAAAGGTCTGTTGTGCAAGCCTGGTCTTGTGTGTGTGACCTCAGCTTGAACCCTGGAACTCATGTAAAGCTAGAAGGAAAACCACGTGTATGTTGTAACATGCATATGTGCATACCCACAAATTAAAATTTAATAACATATATTCAGGGTTTTGATAATTTTCCCATTAATATCAGTTTAAAGTAGGCATTTCCCCTTCAAAGTATTGCTATTTGTTCCCTATTGCTGTTTCTCAGTATTCTTTAATTTTGCCCTGCTAGTCACAGTTCAGGAGCTCCTGGTGGGGATTCCCCTCCTTCCACTCCTAATGACCCCCATCCTCTCCCTCCCCCAGATCCACTGCCTGTTGGTTCCTGTTCAGAAAAGAGTAGGCTTGAAAGATATAACAGCCAAAGAGGACAAAACATAATAAGACAAGGCAGATGCCCTCATTTCAAGGCTGGCTAAGATAACCCAGTAGGAGGAAAAGAGTCCCTGGAGCAGCCAGGAGAGTCGTAGACACTCCCTCTCCTACTGTTAGGAGCCCCACAAAAATGCCAAGCTAACAGCCTTAATATATACACAGAAGACCTGGGACAGACCTATGTAGTCTCTATGCTTGATATTTTGGTCTCCGTGAGCCCATGTGAGCCCTGCTTAGTTAATTCAGTGGGGGCCATGCTCTGGTAACCTCTGATCCTCTCTGACTCCTACATTCTTTTCCTCCCTCAGAGACACATTTAACTAAGTAGGCAGCCTATGAGCAAATCCAAAACAAAAACGGGGTAAATTAGCGCAGAGTCCTTGTATTTCTAAGGATTTAGAACAGTGCCAAAAATAAGCTGAGCATGGCAGAAGACTTAGCTCTCCTGTATTAAATATATGTCTTACCTGTGTGAGTTTGGTTATGGTACTAAAAAAAATACTGTGTGAATAATGAGAAAAAGGCTTAGCTGTAGCTGTAGTATTTACATTTTAATTTCATGTTTATTCTGGGTGTATCAAAGCCAGAGTCCTCAGCTGTGCTTCATGTGCTTGATTAACTGGCTATTTCTGTTGTGGGACGCAGCTGCACCTCTCTGCCCATCTTGTTTAGTCTAGTAGCTATCTTTTAAAACATAAAAATAAAAATTAGTTAAGTGTCTTTTATATTGAAATATTTGCTAGTTGATAGGTAACATTTTAAACTGTTTTGCCACTAAATGAAAATGTTTGTGTTTTAGGAAAGTCTTGCAGTTGTTTATACAACGTACTGTCCTGCTCAGTACACCATCTATGAACCTGTGATTCGACTCAAGGGCCAAGTGAAAACTCAGCTCTCTCAAAGACCCTTCAGCTCAAAGGAAGCCCAGAGTGTCTTGTTAGAACCTTCTCAACTCAAAAGCCTCCAACCAACGGAATGTAAAACCATCCAGGGCATTCTGCATGAGATTGGTGGGACTGGTATATTTGTTTTTCTCTTTGCTAGGGTAAGAATCATGATTATAGTTTTGTTCCTTTTATTGATAAATTGTAAGGCTTCTTATAGAATACCTAAAAGCTATACTTAACTATGTAAAAACTTTAAGACAAAAAATTTTCATGTATTACAGTTGATACCAGGCTGTCAGCCATGGATAAAAAGGGTTTATTTTAATTTTTGAAGATTTTAGAAGTTTTCTATTATCCATGAATATAATTGAAATAAGTAAATGTTAAATATGTGAGATTTTTAAATTGCCTTTAGAAAGGAAAATATATGCTATACTAATGATATGAAAGAAATGTTTTTTAAATGATTTATCTATTTTAATTATGTATATGTGTTTGTGTGTATATTCACATAACATGTGTATATACTGGTAGAAGTTAGCTGTGTGTCACCTGACTAGGGTGCTGGGAACCAAACTCAAGTTCTTAGGAAAAGCAGCAAGCTCCCTTAACCATTGAGTCATCTCTCTAGATCCAAGATACGTTTTCATTTTTTAAAAAAGAGAGACAAAACTTTGACTGTTTATAAGCATCATTTTAAAATAAACCATATTTATCTTCTCTCTTTAGCTACTTATAGGCAGGAAGAATATCTTTCCTGATAGAGAATGAGCAGTCCATAGTTTAATATGTTCATCTTAAGGTTTGCTGAAAAACATAATTTGGACACAGATAACCTTGTTTTGCTACATATAATTTCTTCTTCCTCAGGTCTCTATCCCTGCTTAAAGCATGTTGGTCTTCCTTTATCCTTAGAATGTCATTTTATTTTACCCCTAAGTACACGTCTAAAACATCATCAGATTGTCACGGTATGTTCTTAAAGAGCTCACTTCCTTGAGGGAGGCCACCTTTGATCTCATTTTGCAACAAAGGGTGTACCAGCATTTGTTCTTGGCAAAGTTTTAATGAAAGGCTTGCTAGCATCTTATCTACCCCAGTGTGTTTCCTGTCTTGTCATTCATCCTCCTGCTGCTTTTCCCCAACTAGTATCTAGGTGAATAGATTTTCGTGATCTCTTTTCACATAATTTCAAAATGTATGCCCTTGGATTTTCCTATTTTATCCAGGTAGTAAATATAATTGGATCCTACTGTGCATACATTTATGATCTTGCTAATAGACTTAAAGTATGTTTCCACATTTAAAATTTAAAATGTGTTCATTTCCTAAAAGCCTTCTCTAAACAGCCTGCCTTTTAAGCCTAATTTCCTGACAAACAGAAATGTGAACCTTTAGGTTTTCCAGTGTAGGCCCGTGCCTTTCTAGATGTGCCCTGTGCCCATTCCCCATATCCCTGTGTTCCCCATACCTAGGCAGAGTCTGTCTTTCTCTTCAGGCTGCCTTCTCAGTGTAGGCTTCCTTAAACCAACAGAGGAGTCAGAAGAGAGTTCGTGCATAATCCTGTGTGTATATGCAATAGAGATCTGAATCCAGCCTTTTGTCTTTTATTGTAATAATCATACCTGGTTCTTATAAGTCAGAGGTATCAGAGGCATTGGTTGAACTATGATACTAGGAACAACATGTGGTTTTTGTTTTTGCCTTTATCTTTATGCTTCACAGGAGCTCTCACTGGTGCATTGTGCCCTTTGCTTTTCCCATAACACATGTTGTTGAGTTTGCTTCTTTTTGTTTTTAACTTTTATTCTTCTCTCATACTGGATATCCCAACTGTAGTTTTCCTCCCTCCACTCCTCTAAGTCCCTCCTTTCTCCCCCAGATCAAGTCCTCCTCTGTTTACCTTTAAAAAAAAAAAGAAAAGCAGGCCTTCCAGTGATAGCCACTAAACATGGCCTAACCAGATACAACAAGTCTGGGCACAAACCCTCATCACTACTGAACATGGTCCTGTGAGAACATGGCCCACAGAATCAACTAAGCAGGGCTCATAGAAACTGACGTCACAAAAACGGACCCTGTATGAGTCTGAACTAGGTCCTTTGTAGATACCTTATGGTCATGTACTTTGGTGTTCCTATGGGACTCCCATAATGGGAATGGGGGTTGTCTCTGACTCTTGCCTGCTCTTGAGCCTGTTTCTTGATTGACCATGGGAAAACTCAAATTCTATGATCCCATTTCAGATTACTAAGTATAAGATACTAGTGATCTCTAAGGCTGTCTGTGTTATCTTTGTTCATCTTAGTATATTTGAGAGATTAAAAAGAATGGAATTTATAGTTTTCAGTTTTGCTTATCCATAATTTAAAATATTTAATAATTAGTATCGAAATAAAAATACGTTATAGAATAAGCATTAAGAATAACTTGATATGACATTATTATAATCACATACATTAAATTTTTACTCTTAACATACTAAGTGAAGAATATCTACTTTTGTTTACAGGTTGTTGAACTTAGTAGCTGTGAAGAAACTCAAGCATTAGCACTGCGGGTTATATTGTCTTTAATTAAGTATAGCCAACAGAGAACACATGAATTGGAAAATTGTAATGGACTTTCTATGATTCACCAAGTGTTGGTCAAACAGAAATGCATTGTTGGCTTTCACATTTTGAAGGTATTACTTCACAAAATTTGTTCTTGTTGTTTCTATGCAGTGATACCTTTTATCAAAATTTTCCGTAATCATTTATGTTGCTAGTAAATGAAGGGAACTTACTAATGTATATGTAGTCAAACCATGGTACTCTTCTGATTCTTTTCATAATATTTTTTCTTTTTTCTAAGTATTTTAGAAAGGAAGTAAAGAAACCACAAGAATTTTAGGTCTAAATAGACATAGATGTATGTATTCCACAGCAAGCCCTTTGTTCTGTGGGCTAATGAACTTGTTTATCTCACTCTCACACTTACAGTCCCCCCACCCTGGGAGGTACCTCTGCAGTCAACCCGTGTTGCTACAGTTAGAATTTGTTTTGTTGTTTGTCATTTTTGTATGTAGGGGGCCTTAGGATATGCATACACTTGTTAGTGCGGATGTGTGCGTGTGAGTGAGTGCACATACAGGTGTGTGTTCACAGAGGACAGAGGTTGACGTCAGGTGTCTTCCTGTAGCTCTCTAACTTAATTTCTGAGATAGAGCTTTCATACTGAACCTGAAGTTCAGCTTGGCTCCATTTCTGGTCTCTATCCTGTCTTAGTGCTGTTACAGGTGTGCTTAGCCACATCTAACTCTTACGAGAGTTTTCAAACTTAAGTAGTCATTTTTGTGAGGCAGATGCTTTACCAATTGAGCCATTTTCCAACTCTGAAATTTTGTTATATAATATTTTGTTTCTTATTTGAGAATTTCATGCATGTACATAAAGTACTTTGTTCAGATCTCCTTCTACGTCTCTTTCCCAGCTTTCCTGGACCCTTCCCTACAAGACTGCCTCCCCACTTCATGTCCTCTGCCTCCCCACTTCATGTCCTCTGCCTCCCCACTTCATGTCCTCTTGTTCTGTTCTTCCTTTTCTTTTTTAATACTTTCTTATTAGAAATAAATTCTCCTCTTATACAATATATCCTGATCATAGTTTCTCCCCCTTCAACTCCTCCCTGTTGCTCCTCATTCTCTCTCCTCCAGATCCACTCCCTTTCTGTCTCGCATAAGGAAAAAACAAAACAAAACAAAACAAAACAGGTTTCTAAGAGATAACAACCAAACATGACAAAATATGATAAGATAAAGCAAAAAACTATCATATTGAAATTGCACATGGCAACACAAGAGGAGGAAAAGAGTCTCAGAAGCAAGCACAAGAGACAGAGACATACTGTCACAGTTAGTCCCATAGAAATACTAAACTAATAGCTGTAATATGCACACACAGGAAATGGTGCAGACCCACGTAGGCTCTCGGCCTGCTGCTTCAGTCTCTGTGAGCGTATATGCACTTTACTTGGTTGATTCAGAAGGCTGTATTCTCCTGGTACCCTCTGTCCCCTCTGGTCTTAACTCTTTCCACCTCTTCCTCAGGAGATTTCTGCATCCCCCACCCCCACACCTGTCTCCTCCTCTTTACCTAATATGTCTGAGTTTACGGATTATAGTTTGGTTATCATTTACTTAATGACTAATATCCCCTTATAAATGAAAACATGCCATATTTATCTTTCTTGGTCTGATTTACCTCACTCAGAATGATTTTTTTCTAATTCTATCTATTTGCCTGCAGATTTCAGGATATAATTTTTTTGACAGCTGAATAATATTCCATTATGTAAAGGTACCACAATTTCTTTATCCATTCTCCTGTTAAGGGCCATCTAGGTTGTTTCCAGTTTCTGCCTATTATGAATAAAGCCAAAGTGAACATAGTTGAGCAAGTGTGTTTGGTAGGATGAAGTGTCCTGGGTATATGCCTAAGAGTGGTGTAGCTGGGTCTGGAGGGAAATTGATTTACAACTTTCTGAGGAACTGC
This sequence comes from Rhynchomys soricoides, assembly GCA_019843965.1. Taxonomy (NCBI): domain Eukaryota; kingdom Metazoa; phylum Chordata; class Mammalia; order Rodentia; family Muridae; genus Rhynchomys; species Rhynchomys soricoides. The sequence continues at coordinate 374,671 of JADRCH010000875.1, read as the reverse complement.
CTGATTGATTTCCATAGTTTTTGTGCTCCCACCAGCAATGGAGGAGTGTTCTTCTTGTTCCACATCCTCACCAGCACAGACTGCCACTTGTGTTATTCTGACAGGTGTAAGATGGAATCTCAAAGTAGTTTTGATTTACAGTTTACTGATGGCTAAGGATGTTGAACATTTCTTTAAGTGTATTTCAGCCATTTAAGATTCCTCTATTGAGAATTCTCTGCTTAGATCTTTTCACCATTTTTAATTGAATTATTTGTTATTTTGATATTGAGTTTCTTATATATATTGGATATGGAGTTAGTAAAAAATCTTTTCCAAATCTATAGGCTGATGCTTTGTCCAAATGCTGTGTCCTTTGCCATACAGAAGCTTTTCAGACAAAGTTCCACTTATTTTATTTATTTATTTTTTGATGCAAAATGCAAGAGAAATGTATTGTTCTAGCATGCTGGGATTGCCCTGCACACCAAGGCGTGGGAGAGCGACCACACGCAGCCCGTTCAACAGGCTTATTGGGCACAATGTGATTGGCAGAACAGTGTGACTTTTAAACTGATTGGTCTTTAGAGAATGAGGTAGTAGCTGCTTAATCAGCCCCTCCCTTCCAGCCTATGTGCTTTCTAACCGGTTTATTCTAGGAAGGGAGGGGTGCCCACATGCTCAGGGCTTTGATGGAATTTTCCAAAGTTCCTGAGCTGACTTCTCATTCCCCCCTTTTTCTTGTGCATGCTTCAGTCCTCAAGCTATTGTTGATAGCTATGCAGCTCATACTCCAGGTCGTCTGTATCTAGTTCTTTGTATCTCTGCTTTAAGATCATTAGCTGTACTGTACCTATGCATTCCTTAACAAAAGCAACCAAGCAGTTAAAAATGTAGGGGCCAAAAGTCAACAATAGCAGGAGAACAGAGAACAATTAAGGTCTTATCAAGGCAGATATGAGGGCGGTTAACCAAGGGGAGGAGTTAAGCCAAGTCTAACCAGCCCTGACTCTGTCTCTGTCTCTGTCTCTGTCTCTGTCTCTCTCTCTTCCACTTGGCTAACCCTACTCTCCCCTTGGCCATTGAATCTTTAACAACCCCAGAATGGTCTATATAAAAGCAACACTTTTCAGCTAAGGCAGCACATAGCCCTCCTTGCTGGAGGACAAGTTAAGTCTAATCCCCTCCTATTCTGTAGTACTACTTCTGATAATGAAGTCAGTGATTCTTTAAGGTGTCTGATGGAAGTTTCTATTCTCTCTCTATCTAAATCAATGGCTGCCCTCAGACTGTCATAATTTTTCCTTTGTAAGACCAAAGCAGAAGTCTTGGTGGTTGCCCCAGCCACCCCCAACCCCAACAGAAGGGAGACAGTGAGTGCTGTCCAAAGGTACCACCAGGCAGTCATGATCAAGGTCAGTGATCTTGAGCATGAGCACATTGTCTATCTTCTGTCCAGTGGTGGTCTCTGGGGAGCAGGGCGTCTGCACGTTTCACATGGGAAGCGTGCACCCAGGCCGCAATACTTTCTACCTTGAGGACTGTGGGAGTAGCTAGCAGTGCCAGGAAGGGTCCCTTTCATCGGGGTTCCAGTGACTGTGCCCGATGCCTCCTTACATAGATACAGTCACCAGTCTGGAAGCAGTGAGGGGTCTCTGGCATCCCTTGGGCACTCCAAACCTTGGGAAAATTTCCTCTATCTTCTTGGATACCATGGTAGCTGTTTCTTGCTTGGTGGGGAATGCCTCAACCCATCCAGAGAAAACATATTTGCCGGCTTCATTAGGGCATCCAAGAGATCCAGGATTTCCTGGTTGTTTCCTCTGGTATGAGCAGTCCTCTCTCTTGGCATATAGCCCTGTGGACATGGGGTTGTTCCTCCACCAGCTAGCTGCTGCCTTCAGTGAACCAGTTCGCCTTGGCATGAGGGAGCGGCCAATCTAACAGGTCCTTTCCCCATTCCTGGTCCTCAGCTAGAATCTGCTGGCCATCATGAGCTGGCAGGTCGAAGTCGGGGTCGGGTGACAGAGTGGCCGGGTTGAGGGCCACTGGTGATGTAAAGGTCACCCAATCTGAATCCAGCAACAGAGTCTGACAGTGAGTTATCCAGGTGTCGGTCAGCCATCCCATCGATCCAGGGCTGGCGAACAATGATCTTCAAGGCATGTCACAGTCAGGTTCTGCCCCAGAGCCAATTTATCAGCGACTTTAAACTAGAACCACGACCGCCGCCGCTATCCGTAGGCAGACAGGCCACACAGTGACAGGGTCTAATTTCTTTGACAGATAGGCAACTGGGTGCTTCCAGGGGCCCAGCCGCTGAGTGAGCACCCCCTTGGCCATCCCCCTGTTCTCAGCCACATAAAGGTGGAAAGGTCTACTGGCATCAGGCACTCCTAGAGCAGGGGCCTCGAGCAGAGCCTGCTTAATCCTGCCCAAAGCCTGTTGCTCTTCTTCTTCCCAATGGAAGGGCTGTTTGTTTTTAGTCAGGGGCTACAGGGGGGAGGCCAATTCAACAAACTGTGGGATCCATAGCCAGCAGAAACCAGCCTTGCTCAGGAATTCCCGTACCTGCTTGGGGCTCTGCGGAGGAGGGATGTGCAGGATGGTCTCCTTTTGAGCGTTGCTGAGCCAGCACTGGCCGTCTTTCAGCAGGTAGCCCAAATAACTTACTTTTCTCTGGTAGATTTGGGCCTGCTTGGCTGAGGCCCTTCATCCCAATGCTCCCAGCTCCTCCAAGAGGCCTTTAGTCCCCTCCAGACAGTCCTCCTTAGTCTTGGGATTTAGTCCCCTCTAGACAGTCCTCCTTGGTCTTGGGATTTAGTCCCCTCTAGACAGTCCTCCAAGAGGCCTTTAGTCCCCTCTAGGCAGTCCTCCAAGAGGCATTTAGTCCCGTCTAGACAGTCCTCCTCAGTCTTGGGGCCCAGGTCTCTCCACAGGCAGGAGGGGAGTATTCCAGCCGATTGGCACTTCCGCAGGATCCCTTGTTCTAGGAGCCTGGTAATGTGGGGCCTGATTGGCACTTCTGCAGGATCCCTTTTCTAGGAGCCTGGTAATGTGGGGCCTGATTCCATCCCGGGCCTACCTCGACATTGGATATTGGCACACAGACACTGGAGGGCTTGGGCACTGAGCTCCACATGGATGGGAGCTGGTTGGTGGCCCTTCCCATCCCTACCGTCTCAGCCCAGGCCTAGGGAAGGGCCTCTAGCCACCAGTCTAGGTCCTGGGGTGCCCTGTCTGAGGTCTCAAACAACTTGTATTCATCCTCTAACCTGAGAGTCAGGACTCTCCGTAGATTCCTTCCCTGTTGCTTTCCTTCCTTTCTCTTTCTCTGCTCCTTCTCCTCCTCTGTCTCCCTGTGAGAGTAGACTTTCTCAGCCACCTGCACTAACTCCCTCAACAACCTATCCTGTCTTTATAGCCTCTGAAGCTTTTTCCTGATATCTCTACTAGCCTGGTCTATAAAGCCATTGTCACAGTAGCTTTGTCATCCTTGCTGCTGGGGTCATAGGGTGTATATTGGCAGAATGCCTCCATGAGCTGCTCTGGAAAGGCTGTGGGCGACTCATCCTTGCCCAACCTCACATGCCTTGATCGGATTTGTGGGTCGTGTTGTGGCCCCTTTGAGACCTGCTGATGGAGTCTGGTGGTAGACCTTCAGGTGCCCCTTACCTTTTGCCATAGTCAGGGAAAGCCCACTGTTGATGACAGCCTGGTCAATCAATGGTGTCTGAGGGGGCAGTCTTTCTAGTTTCCTGCGTTAACTTCTTTCACTCTTCAGTTGTGAAGAGCACTCTCATGAGTTGTTGGATATCATCCTAGGTGGGCTGATGAGTAAACAAAGCAGTCTCAAAGAGACTAATTGGCCCCTTGGAACGGAAGAGGGGTTCTCCCTATGGTAAAGGAGGGTACAATGGCTCTGGTCCCATATGGGCTGAGGATCCCGGGACCAGTTCTGGTGCTGGCAGGGCCGTAGGGGCCAGGGTAAGGGGATATGAAGGAGGAGGGTCTTGGAGTAACAGGTCCATTATTGAAGGGTCTTGGAGGATTGACTTCTCAGGTCTGGATCTCTCCTCCAGTGCTTCTTTTTTTCCTGATGGCCAGAACCTGTGAGGCAGGTCTTGGTTGGGGGGGGGGGGGGGGGGAAAGAAAAGCCTTTATCTATGAGGGGGGAGGGAGTCCTCCACTAGATTTTCCTCCTCCTAGTTTTCTCCTCTTCCCTTAACTTCCCTCCAGTGGTTAACTAGGATGTTTAATGGGGGTAAATTCAGTCTGTTCAATGTCAAAAAAAAAAAAAAAAAAAAAGTCTTCAGTCAGTTTAAGTTCAGGAACACAGAACGAGATACCAACAAATACAGCCTTCAGTTTCATTATTGTTGTCTACTCCTTGTGAGTGTTATTACTTCTTTTTCTTTTAGAGCGTTCAGGTGTTCTGCTCAGTTGTTAGTATAAGTTCTCCCCATTTCTTTTTTTTTTTAATGTAGGCATTTAGTGCTCTGAACTTACCTCTTAGCATCACTTTTTGTCACATAAGTTTGGGTATGCTGTGTTTCATTGAATTCTAGAAAGTCTTTAATTTCTTTCATTATTTCTATCTTGATCCATTTTTCATTCAGTAGAGTTGTTCAGTTTCCATGAGTTTGTAAGCCTTCTGTTGATTCTGTTGTTGATATGGAGCTTTAATACACAGTGGTCTGATATGATGCAGGGTGTTAGTGTTATTTCAATTTTCTTCTTATATGTTGAGTCTTTCTTTGTGTCTGAATATATGGTAAATTTTGGAAAAAGTTCCGTGAGATGGTAAGAAGAAGGTATATTCTTTGCAGTTGGGGAGATTGGTCTGTAAATATCTCTTAGGTTCATTTGGTTGATAACATCTGTTAACTCCAGTATTAATCTATTTAGTTTTTGTCTAAATTGTCCATTAGTGAGAGTGAGGTATTCAAGTCTCTCACTGTCAGGGAGTGAGGGTCAATGTATGACTCATATTTAGTAGTGTTTCTTTTATAAACTTGGATACCCTTGTGTTTAGGGCATAGATATTAAATTGAAATGTCATCTTGGTGACACCTTCCCTTTGATGAGTTTGTAGTGTCTTTTCTATCTCTTTTGATTAATTTTGATTTTACATCTTTTTGTTAGATATTAAAATGGCTAAACCAGATCACCTTTTAAGGTTCATTTATTTGGAAAATAGTTTTTCCAACCCTTTATCCTGAGGTAATGTCTATCCTTGATGCTTTGGTGTGATTTTTGTATCCATTCTGTTAGTCTTGGTCTTTTGATTCGGGAAGTGAGAGCCTTGATGTTGAGAGTTATCAATCACCATTGATTGTTAATTTCTGTTATTTTGTTGTTGTTAGTGGTGGTGGTGATAGTGGTGGTGGTGGTGGTGATGATGATGATGGTGGTGCTGGTTTGTGTGTGAGTATGTACGTACATGCATGTTTACTTCCCTTCTTTTGATTTTGCTGGTGTGAGGTTATTTCTTGTGTTTTTATGTGTGAAGTTAACATCCTTCGGTTGGAGTTTTCCTTCTACCACCTTTCGTAGGGCTTGATATATAGATAGGTATTTTTTAAATTTGACTTTTATCATGAAATATTTTATTTTCTCCATTTATGGTGATGGTGATTGAAAGTTTTCCTGGTTACCGTAGTCTTGGCTGGCATCTATGGTCTCTTATAGTCTGCACTCCACCCATCCAGACTCTTTTGGCATTTAGAATCTCCATTGAGAAGTTAGATGTAATTCTAATAGGTCTTCCATTCTTTCCTTTCCATCTTCTTTGATGTTCTCTGAGTCTTGGGAGCAGAGAGGTGGATATTGGTGTCCTATTTAGGGCTGAACATTCATGTTCTCTTGTTCTTATCACTTTGACTAGTTATAAGTCTCTGCATTGAGCACTGCAGAAACAATCTTTTCTGATCAAAATAGAAAGCAACACAGGTCAATGGGTATAAAGGTTAGTAGTCAGAAGACAGCTTGATAGCATGGTCATTTAGCAAACCCATAGTATGTTCCTCCTGTGATCTGTAACAGATTTGTAGTGCAGGCACGGATTCCCCTCGTATGGCATAGGCATGCCCTCGTATGGCATAGGCATGCCCTCTGGTGGTCTCTAAGGCACCTGTACTCATGTATACACATAGACACATAGAACATGCTAAAGAAAAAGAAATAGTCCTTAAAACCCAAGGACTAAATTTGCCTGTGTCAATCTCTGCTTCTAGAATGCTCTACAAAAGAGCCATTTATAGCTCACAAGGTTATCTGGAGATTAAACAGTCGAAACTAAACAAATTGACATTCTTTCCAGCTCCAAATGTAGAAGTTTATATTCTTTCTACATCTTCCCATGCTATGGGGGTAGCAACAGAAGCATAGAGAGGTAAAGAGCTGTTACAGAGGCACATGCCGGTAAACACTGGAATGTGAACTCGGAGTACGAGAAGGGTAAATCAAGAGCAAACGTTTGTTTAGTTTCTGTAAGATACATGACCTGGGGTCCATTCTTAGCACTGTAAAAATTAAAAATCAAGATGAGTTGTAGGTATTTTACCCTGTGTTTGAAATAAAATAGTCATAAATGTTTGAAAATTTATGATTTGCAACTAAGTTGAATTGTTTTATAACAGATATTTGGGGAAATGCTTAATTCTTTTCTAGTTTTTCTTTGAATTTGATGGTATTACTGCTGAGATAAAAAGTTTTATAATTCTGGTGAACATCATATATTTGGTTAATCAGTTATTATTGCATTTTATATTAATGTTAATTTTCTATAGACCCTTCTTGAAGGTTGCTGTGGTGAAGAAGTTATCCACATCAGTGAGCATGGAGAGTTTAAGTTGGATGTTGAGTCTCATGCTATAATCCAAGATGTTAAACTGTTGCAGGACCTGTTGCTTGACTGGAAGATATGGAATAAGGCCGAGGCATGTAATATATGCTTTTATTTCATTTGTGTATTGTGGTAAAATACATACAGCATCCGGTTTGCTTCCCCGGTCTGTAGCATTACTTGTATTAAATGTCACCTGGCCACCAGCAGTGCTCACCCCCGTAGTTCGCTTGTCCACCAGACCTCTTTCCTCTCCATCCTCACGTCTGCCGTGGCTTTTGGGGGTCTGTGATGCTAACTGCTCTAAGTATTTCATATAATTCACGATTTTTCTTTTTTACTCTTCTGAGGTTGAGGAATATTGTGGTGTGGGTGTATGCTACAGTGTCCTCTGCTTCTCACCCCCCAGGGACATTTAAATATAATCATCTAAATAAACATTTTTTAAAGGACATGAATAGGGAGGAGGTGAGGTGTGTCTAGAAGGCGTTAGCAGAGCGCTGCGGGTATGATCAAAACACATTAGATGAAAGTGTTACATAATCAGGGTAAATTTTTAAAACTCACTAATTATTCTAATTATTCTGGAGGAAAGGATAATGTTGCTGCTTTGACGTAATGCTAATTTTAAATGTAACTCCTGAAGTGTGTTCCCTGTGTAAAGCTTTGAACTTCCTGAGGTGAACGGAATGGAATAAATTTTAAGACTTGCGTTCCCGTCCACACCAACAGACTCAATCTTTGAAACAGAACATGCACAGTGTGTTAAGTAGTTATGTTTCTAGTCTCTAGGAGGCCCACAGCATGTTTTCATAACTGTGTGCTAATTGGTGTGTGTTTATTTTCTCAGCAAGGTGTGTGGGAGACTCTGCTAGCAGCTTTGGAAGTCCTCATCCGGGTAGAGCACCAGCAGCAACAGTTTAATATAAAGCAGCTGCTGAACGCCCACGTAGTTCACCACTTCCTACTGACTTGCCAGGTCTTACAGGTACTTTTCATGTAGCTTCTCTGTAGAGATGTCTTCTGCACTTGCCTCTATTTCATAACCGACTGCTGTGCACATCAGAATTCCACAAGCCTGTCAATGGGAATTTTTTCTGTCTTCTATCTTCCCTACTCTGTAAGAGTGTTTCCTTTCAGCTCTTGCCTCCTGATCTTTATTTACACTGTCAACTTCTCTAACTCAAACTACAGAAAGAACAGTTACTAAAGTTCTGCATGTTTCTTTGTATTGGAATATAATAATTTTGTGGTTTCCTGAACATCAACTGTTAGTGATCCTTAACTCACTATATAGTCTTTAAATAACAATGTATACATATGTGTGCGTTTAATAAATCAAACTTAGTATAGTCTATTTTACATGTAAATTAGCAGCACGGATATATCTAAAATACTATGTTAAAAAGTGACAGTAACTTACAGACTATGTGTGTGCTGTGGTCTGCCTTTACAAATGACAGTAACTTACAGTCTATGTGTGTGCTCTGATCTGCCTTTACAAATGTCCTTTTATCTGCTTGGTTGGTTTACTGGACTACTCCCAAGGTTTTGTTTTTGTTTTTAGTGTTTGAAACATGTTGATCTTGTCAAGTGAGATCAATGCATACATTTTATGGGATCTTTGCTATTTCCTGAGGCCAGTACTTTTGCTTCTGTAGTCTGACACCTTTAGTGTATAGGTGGGTTAAATTAAAATCCAAATGCTGTGACAATACCCCAAAGAGGTCTGTGTGATCTGATGACTAAATTGTCTCAAAATTAACAACTCCCCTTTAAGTACTCTGATTTAGCAGAACATAACAGTAAACGGGGTGGAGGGACAACTGTGGGTCCTGTTTGGACATAGGGAGACAGAAGGTAAGGCGGTTTTATACCCTGTGCCCTGGATCACAGGTTAAGTACTAGCCTCTGAGGAGAGGGAGTTGAAGGACACAAACAAGTTATGACAACCTCTATGTTTAGTGAGGCATGACATCCTACTAAGTTCTATAATCCAAGCACAAAGAAGCTGGGGGCCTGTGTTCGGTTAGAGTTGTACAATTATTAGTTTGTGTGGTTCAAGCTAGTCAACTAACCACTTAAGCCCATATTCTAGCAGCTAAAGATGAGGCTACTGTAATAAGCACTGTGAGAAAGGACTTTGTAAGCTGGGGCACAGGATATTGTTGTCACTTGTCTGCTGTATTATAAGGTCCCTGCAGATCCAGAAGCCGTAGTGGATAACAGTACTAACAAGTGATGTAGTATTCAAGGGACTAAGATTTTTACGGCTTTATGCACTAAAAACCTCCATTTTGGAACATTTCTGATTTGGGGCTTTTAGATACTCATCTATAAACTCTGTATAAATATTCTCCAAATCCAAAAACCTGAAATCTAAACCTGTTCTGGTCTACAGTGTTTTGAGTTACAAGATGGTTGCCCTGCACAGGGCTTAGTGTCTGCGGTGCTGTTTTAAGCGTCTGTGCCACTGGAGACATTTGTTGTTGTTGTTTTCAGATAGGGTTCCTCTGTGGTGTCATTGAATCCGTAAACTGAGCACACAAGCTAGTGTTAGCAGTATTCATGTAGACAAAGCCAGTGAAGCAATGTTACTGTAAGCATGGGACCACACTGCACTTTTGGGCATGAATTCTGCAGTGTAACTTGGATCAGTCAACTAACTGAGGAGGGCTAGAATTAGACCGTCATTACTTGTAATTTGTTTTATTCTGTTATTTGTACTTTACAGTTGCCCCTACAAGTACTACATCTGCAGCCACAGGCTCAGCTGGAGGTATACAGGCTTGGCTTTGCATTAACTGCTTATACCGCAGCTCGTTTTACAAACACATTTTCATAATTGTAATTTTTTTCTTTTATTATTATCAATCATTCCATCTGTTTACATCTCAATTGATATCCCTCTTCCTGGTTACCCCTCCGCCACGCCCCCATCCCACATCTGCCCTCCCCAGGTTTTCCGTTTCCCAGTTGGTCCTTCCTTCAGTTTCTGTTCCATATTTTTTTTTTTTTTTGGACCCTGTTTTTCCTTTGGACAGGAACATTTCTGGGTTAAAAAAACTTTGAGATGGGTGGGTGGCTCCATCCCTCGACCAGGGGTCTTGCCTATATACTGAGGTGGTCTCCACAGGTTCTATCTCCCCCCTTTCTACGCATTATGGCTAAAGTCAGTCCCATTGGGTCCTGGGACCCTCCAGTGGCTGTCCCCAGTTCCTCGTCCCCCTGCTATCTACTTTTATTCGATTTCCTGACCCTCTGTACCTCTCTCACGTCTCCTCCAGAGTCTGATACTGCCGCCCTTATTTCCTCCTCCTCCTTTTTCCCTCCTTTGTCCCCCTCTCCTTCCATCTCCCACAATCGTCCTGTTCCCCCCTCAGTGCAAGACTGAAGCATCCACCCCTGATCTTCCTTCCTTCTATGCTCCCTATGGTCTGTAGGTTGCATCATATGCATTGTGACCTTTTGGGTTAGTATCCACTTATTTGTGAGTATATACCATGTGTGTTCTTTTGTGTCTGTGTTACCTCACACAGGAGATTTTCTAGTTCCATCCATTTGCCTGTGAATTTCATGAAGTCATTGCTTTTAATAGCTGAGTAGTATTCCATTCTGTAAATGTACCACATTTTCTGTATCCATTCTTCTGTGGAGGGACATCTGGGTTGTTTACAGCTTCTGGCTATTATAAATATGGCTGCTATGAACATAGTGGAGCATGTGTCCTTGTTATATGTGGGAGCATCTTCTGGGCATATGACCAGGAGTGGTATAGCTGGGTCCTCAGGTAGTATTATGTCCAATTTTCTGAGGAACCACCAGACTGATTTCCAGAGTGGTTGATGGCAAGATCACTTGGGTTGAGAAGTAGTACTTCAAATTAATGTTAAATATGGTCAGACTAGAATAGTAAACCAAAAAATTCTATCTTTTTTTATTTTTTATTTTTATTTTTGGATATTTACTTTATATACATTTCAAATGTTTTCCCCTTTGGAAATCCCCATTCCATTCCCTCTCCCCCTGCTTCTATGAGGGTGTTCCCCCTCCCCACTCCTGTCTTCCCCCCCTAGCATTCACCTACACTGGGGCATCTAACACCCTCAGGTCCAAGGGTCACTCCTCCCACTGATGGGTCAACAAGGCTCTCCTCTGCCACATATGTGGCCAGCACCATGGGTCCCTCCATGTGTATTCTTTGGTTGGTGGTCTAGTCTCTGGGAGCTCCGGGGGTCTGGCCAGTTGACACTGCTGCTCCCTCCATGGGGCTGCCACCTCCCTCAGCTCCTTCAGTCCCTCCTCCAACTCCTCCATCCGGTACCTCATGCTCAGTCCAACAGCTGGCTGCAAGCATCGTCTCTGTTTTGTCAGGCTCTGCCTGAGCATCTCTGGAGACAGCTTATCATGCTTCCATCAGTAAGCACTTCCCAGCATCCACAAGAACATCTGGGTTTGTTGGCTATATATGGGATGTATCCCCAGGTGGGGCAGTCTTTGGATGGCCTTTCCTTCAGTCTCTGCTCCACACTATGTCTCCATATTTCCCCCATGAGTATTTTGTTCACCCTTCTAAGAAACACTGAAGCATGCACATTTTAGTCTTCCTTCTTCTTAGGCGTCATATGATCTGTGAATTGAATCTTGGGTATTCTGAACTTTTGGGCTAATATCCACTTATCAGTGAGTACATACCATGTTTGTTCTTTTGTGACTCAAAATTCTATCTTAAGAAGAATATCAGTGAGATGACTTGGCAGGTAGGGTGCTTGCCACATAGGCCTGATGACCTGAATCTGATCCCCAGAACCTACATTAAAGTGGGAGAGAACCAACTCCACAGAGGTGTCTCCTGACCTCTACATGTGCACCTCCAACACTAATAATAATGTTTAAAGGACTATCTTGTTTAAATAAAAAATATTAGCTGCAGTTCTTTAAATCTAAAAAGATTTTGGCTTTTATTTTTACAGGAACACAGAGAGGGGCAGCTTACATCCATGCCCCGAGAAGTTTGTAGATCATTTGTGAAAATCATTGCAGAAGTCCTTGGTTCCCCTCCAGACTTGGAGTTATTGACAGTTATCTTCCGTTTCCTGTTAGCAGTGCACCCTCCTACCAATACTTACGTTAGTCACAACCCCACAAGCTTCTACTCCTCTTTGCACATAGGTGGGTAAGGTCATTGTTAGGTTCTAACCATTTCTACTCCTGTCTTTTCCTGCTGATCCATATTTGTTTTGATGTTCACTGAGTGGTCTCTCTGTGCTGGAAAAGGCCCGGATTGTATGTTGGGGATAAAAGGTAGTGAGTTACCAGATACATCCAGAGGGTCAACAGAAGGTGTGAATGGGAGCAGAAAGGGCGATTACCAGGTAAATCCAGAGGGTCGACAGAAGGTGTGAATGGGAGCAGAAAGGGTGATGCAGCTGTGTGTTGGTGGAAAGTTTCAGTGTGGACCTGAAAAGGACGATTAAACTGAAGGCGTTACTTAGGATTCATTCATAAACTGAAGAGAATTCATCAGCATGTGAGTGAGACAGGCCAGAGAGAAGGCTCAGTGGCTAGGAAACCTTCTGCTCGTTCAGAGGGTCGAAGTTCACACTGCAGCACCTACCTCTACTGCCGATATATAACTCTAGCTCCAGAGGATCTGATACCTTCTTTTGACCTTTGCAGGTACCAGGTATATATGTGAGAGCTAATATACCTACACATAAATTAAAACTTAAAAATCTAATATATAGGCATATGACACAGTTCTTATTCAAGGAAGAAACAGGTAAACAGTCTATTTTGAAGAGATCAGAATTACACAGTAAAGGAGAACTGTAGAATTGTTAAGACAGTTGGTGTTCAAAGAATGTAGAAGTTAGTGCAGACTATAATAATCAACAGTCACAAAATCCAAAATGAGAAATTGTAAAGGGAGGACTTATATACTATATTTGATAGTATGGAGCAGGCTTTATTTGTTTCTCTTTGAACATTTTTTTTTTTTTTTTGCAAAATTCATGTTTAATGATTTACTTTTAAAGGTTATTTTTTGTTTTACCCTATCTTAAAATTTTTACTGTCTCAAAACCATTTTGAATTCCAGATGGCAAGATCTTTCATGAGAAAGTGCAGTCGATCATGTACCTGAGGCATTCTAATAGTGGAGGGCAATCCTTTCCGAGCCCCGGATTTCTGGTAATAAGCCCGTCTGCCTTTACTGCATCTCCACCTGAAGGTAATAATAGCAGAGATTAAACTCCTGCTTATATTATTTCAGTTATGGATATTCATGGATGTTAGATTGTGCATATTGTAGCAGTATAACATAATGGGACCCAGCCCAAAGTATGTTTAAAGAATCCACTTTTACCTGTCAAAACTAATTTGTGTACGCGCATGCACACACACACACACACACACACACACAAAGAGGACATGAGAGTGAGAGGGGAATGTGGGAGAAGGGACTTTAACCCTCCTTCTAGAGAGAAGATCCACTTGGAAGTTCTGGTCATCCCTTTGAATCATTCTAACCACCTCCTGACTGTGGCTTCTGGGACACTGCCCCAGTTCCCTGTGCTGCTACAGGATTAGCCAGAAACCGCAGCAGCTTCTCTGATTCAGTATCTTAGCCTGTGCTGTTGACTTGAAAAACCCAACTGTGGTTCCCAGCCAGCCGGCTTCACTTCTTTAAATGTTTGCCCCATCATTGCTTATGTGCACAGAGCTAATTCTCTTTTCTTTCTCCATAGAATGAGTAGTTAAGTCGTTAAGCTCACAGTAATTTCCTGTCTTCCTAATTACTCTTCACAGAGTATACAGTACGTGTAGATTTCCTGGACACGAACTGGCCCTACTTGTTTCTCATTCCCAGCAGCTGTCCTCTTTATTGTCAGGACAGCCTTATCTTCTACTCTGCTGTAAACAGTTATTACGTCTTGGAGGCAAAGTAGAGCTATAGGAAAGCAGGACAAGATGTATGGGTGTTAATCTCCAATTGTGTTTAGAAGAGTCGTGAACACATTGGCACAGGGGAAAATTTCCTGACTAGAGCACAGTGGCTCAGGCTCTAAGATCAACAATTGACAAATGGGACCTCATGAAACTGAAGAGCTTCTGTAAGGCAAAGGACACTGTCAATAGGACAAAATGGCAACCCACAGATTGGGAAAAGATCTTTACCAGTCCTACATCCAGTGTAGTTCGTTTTATGGTCGTTTATTATAATATTTTAAGGCTGTGTTTTAATTAGATTCATCTAGGATTTTATAGGAAATGTCTTTCTAAAAATTGTACATTCTGAAATATTTTTAAATATAGTCATACCCCATTTTTTCTGGATTATCTGAACAATCTTTTAGCAACTTTAGCCTGCCAGCCAAAATCAATAAATTACTAGGAAAGAGTTCCAAGCTGTGTTTCTGTCTTATCAGCACAAAGCTTTGCCCCTAAAGGTCTTTCGGGAGCTATTTACTTTATCATAGTTGTAAAACTTGAACATGCATACAAGCACCTGATTATCTCACCTAAACGTAGGTTCCTGTGTATCTCTTTCTTGTATTCTTGAAGAGCAGGGGTAGGCCAGAGCCTGAGAATATTAATTCTTAGCTATTGGCCTGGTGCTACTGTTGCATTGTTGCTGGTTCACAGCCAAATTTTGGGTAATCTGTACTTGTATCCTGTGCTCATTAGCGATTTTTTCTGATCTCCTTAGCATAGTGTTATCACCATTAAATTGGAAAGCTATGAAGAAGAGAGATGATTATTTCTCATTAGTAAGTAACTACTACAGAAATAGAGAAGAAAGAACAGAAATAGTCTGAAGGCCATTTTGTCTAATAATGACAAGTACCACCTTTTATTAAGCACCTGTTACAGTCCAGGCACTGTAATAGGTGTGTCACACACATGAGCTTTCTTCATCGTTAAAAATTCCCTGCAGAGTTGATATTTTGAACTCTCATTGTACATTTTCAGAAACTACCACTTCCATAGTAATTCAGTGATTTACCTGTGACCTCTGAACTAATAGAACTTTTATTTGAATTAGTCATGTCTTCTTGCAAAACCTGAGCTCTTTCCACTTTGTCTTGTTTGTACCCTGTTGCTGGCCTAAGGAAATCAAATTGCACTCCAGTTTACATAATTCCTGAACCATTAATCCTAATGACTTCAAGCTGTGCATCATTCTATTAATGAAATAGGAAAAGACATGTCTTTGAAAGCTTAATAAAATATAGTTCAAAGAAAAATAGTTTTGGTACATATGAATTTTAAGCATTTTTTGGCTAGGAAAATTATTTATAATTCTTGAGTAGTTCAAGGCAAGGTGGGCTGTGGCATGGTTGTGACTTATCCAAGAGAAATGGTGTTGTTTAGTAGAGTGTTAAGTACTATTTTTCTGTCTACATGGTGCTGTTTAGTAGAGTGTTAAGTACTGTTTTTCTGTCTACATTTACTAGGAACCAATTCTACCAGTATTGTTCCACAGCGGATGGCTGCCCAGATTGTTCGATCTAGAAGTCTACCAGCATTTCCTACTTATTCACCACTAATGCACACACAAAAACTGGCTGGAAGTTTGGACTTTAGTATTGACAAGTTCCAAAATATTGCAGATGCCTACCCAGAGAAACAGAATCCTTTAGGGAGTCCCTACACACTGAAAACAAGCAAAGAGGAAGCATTCCTCAGTAGCTGTGAGTCTGCAAAAGCTGTCTGTGAAATGGAGGCACTTCTTGCAGCCCAGGCCTCTGCCATCGGGGTCTCCAGAGGATCACTGAGGTTTCCCATGGCCAGAGTAGATCACAAAGACTTGGGAATTGAGCTCAGATCAGATGACGACAGTCCTGGGGATGAGTCTTATCCACGTCGACCTGACAACCTCAAGGGACTGGCCTCATTCCAGCGAAGCCACAGCACCATTCCAAGCCTTGGGCTTGCATTTCCCTCTCAGAATGGATCTGCGGTTGCTAGCAGATGGCCAAGTCTTGTTGATAGGAATGCTGATGATTGGGAAAACTTTACCTTTTCTCCTGCTTATGAGGCAAACTACAACCAAGCTTCAAGCACCCAGAGGTACTCCTGTTTTCCTGCCTCAGAATCCCTGCACTAGAAATGTCTTCATTATGCCACTTCTGATCATAGTACATTAATATCAAGCATTTCTTCTCATTTATTTCATTGTTAGATAACACTGAATTCTATACTCACCCAAAAGCCATATAACTCTGTAAGAAAAATCTCTCTTGTGGTTTATTAGACAGAAAAATCCTAAGTTCAGAGAAGTCATCAGATTGATGTTTTTAGATAGTCTCTGGGATCCTGAATGATGAAACTTTCTGTGGTAATGAAATGTTCACTGTGGGACATTTGAAATGCAAAAGAGCAACTGAGAGTCTCAATTGTTTTTTTAAAATGTATTTTATTTGTTAATTCTTTGAGAATTTTATACATCTCCAAACACCTCCAAGATACACTTCCACTTTCTAACTTTATCCACTCCCCACTTCATGTTCTCTCTCTGTTGTTTTTTAATAATCCATCAAGTCCAATTTGTGCTGCATATATTCTCATGAGTATGTTGGCATCCACTGGAGAGTGGTCAGCGTTCTATGGGGCACACCTTGTAAAAAACTGACCCTCTCTCAGAAGTCACTGGCTGTCCACAGATCTTAGTTAGGGGTGAAGAATCATAAGCTCCTCCTCCCTCCATACTGGGCTGTTGACTTAACTGGAGTTGTGCAGGATCTGGATTTTTAACTTCAAATAGTTTTAAGTAGCCTATGTGGTAATGACTACTGCATTTTAATATACTGTCTGCTGGAAAAACCTCTACCTTAAAAGGCAAGTTTGTTAATCGTGCTTAAATTAGGAAATGTTTTTAAACCTTCTGAGCATTTGTTTTGCCATGTTAAAGTTGCTAATCATTGCAGCTCCCAAGGTATTGTTCATGTGGCTTTCTTTCTGATACTGTGTTAGTAAGACTTTTCTGGTTTCTGTCATAGTGTCATTGAAGACTGTTTGATACCTATCTGCTGTGGATTATATGAACTCTTAAGTGGGGTTCTTCTTGTCCTGCCTGATGCTATGCTTGAAGATGTGATGGACAGGATTATTCAAGCAGATATTCTTCTGGTCCTTGTTAACCACCCATCACCTGCTATTCAGCAAGGAGTAATTAAAGTAAGGGCAAAAAACTACAGAAGTGATGTTTTCATCAGGAATATATGAGTATGTGTGTAACTTAAATTGTTTAGTGTATGTTAGGACTTAAAGCTTATTTCATATTTAGTAATAGTGAACAATTGGGGTTGGAGAGATGGCTTAGTGGTTAAGAGCACTGGGCTGCTCTTATAGGGCACCCAGGTTCAATTCTCCGCACCCATATAGTGTCTCACAATCATCTGTAATTCCAGTTCTAGGGCATCTGCTATCCTGTCCTGGCCTCTGCAGGCACCAGGAACATGGTGTATAGACATACATGCAGATAAGACACCCATATACACAAAATAAAAATTAAAATAAAAAATTATTTAAAATAGTACTCTATAGTTTTGTTATTTCACACTGGCATTTTGTGTGTAGTATTCAATTTAATCTTAAGTCTTTATCATACATTGATTCATATCTATCTGTTTACCAGTAAATAAATATATATATATATATATATATATATATATATATATATATGGTCTATTTTATAAAGATTATAAGAATCATATAGTTTATTGGAATTCTTTCCTGCAGTGTAGTATCAATTTTTGAACATTTGAGTCTCAGCTCAGTTGTCTCCTTTCTAAAGAGGCTTTCCCTGATTACCGGATCAGACTATTTCCCTCTAGTCATACTCTTTATTTATTCATAGATGTATATATTCGTATATTGTCACCCTTTTATCTTTTTAATTCATATGTGCACTTGATTTTAATCTCTAATGTGATTGTAAACGACAACCATCTACATTTGTCCATATGTTGTACATACTAGGTATACTGTCAAGTAAATGAATATCAATTTGAATGGCTTCCTTTAAAAAACAAACAAATATTGTAATGCTCTTCTAAAGATTCTTATTTTCTTTAGTTTGTCTGGATGTTGGCATTGTTTAGTTTCTTGTAGTCCCAGTATAAAATTGCTCTGGAGACTATAAAGGGAGAATAATATTAGACCCTACATTCAGTGCACTTGTTTGTACTAGAAGAAAGTAATTAATTAGCTCTGCTAAGCATGATGTCAGAAATTCTGTGATGAAGTGTGGCGTGTGTGGTGGCAGTGCTGATAAAGGAGAGTGTGAACATAGGGGATGTAGGTCATTTGTAGGAGAGAGGGAAGAGGGAATCATGTAATGGCTGGTTGGGAACTTAGTCAGGGCTTTCAGGAAGGCAGTAAATAGATGTGGGTTTGGGGAGACTCCTCTGTCTCCACTGTGAGGACTGACTGAAAAGGAGGGGGAAGGGCAAGGTTTCCTGCGGAACAGCGGAACAGCGTGGCCTTCAGAGAAGAACAGCTGTGACAGTGAGTGGCTAACCTTTCAGTACAGCAGCAAACTCATGACCTGGACCTTATGCAAACCAGAGGACACAGGTTTGAGACTTCATATTTATGTATGGGGATCAATCATAGAAAAGAAAAAAAAAACAAAAACAAAGTGGGTATTTTGTCTTGAAATCTAGAGGGACAGTTCTACGGTCAATCTAAATTTTAAAAATGTAGGAAAAGTAGGTTTAGAAAAAAACGTAGTTAGTTGAGTCTTACATGTGTTGCATTTAATAAGTTAGAAAATAAGGGCTAGCAAGGTGGCTTAATGGGTAAAAAACATTTACTGTCAAGCCCAACAGCATGAGTTTGATTCTTAGGGCCTGCGCAGCAGGAGTGAAGCAACTCATGCATGTTGTCCTCTGACTTCCACTGTGCACTGTGATGGCCTCTACTACCCCACACAAAATAGATAAATGAATGTAAAAATGTCTGGGAGTAGGTATGTCTAGTTTCTGCGATTTCTATTTTTTAAAAGGAGGAAGGAAGGAGAAAAGGAGGAAAATGAAAGAAATTTAAAAATGGTAGAATTTGGCTTGTGCTCAGGGTCTCTCAGGGAGGTCTCTCAAGAGGTCTAGTGTGTACATGCGTGTGTGAGTGTGTGTGTGTGTGTGTGTGTGTACGTGTGCATGTGCACAGATCTAAAAGGAAAAAAAACCCAGTGCACTGGTTTCTTTTCCTTTGAATTGGACATAACATTTTACTTACACTCAATCATGGCTGCCAGTCTACACAGTCCTTTGCTCAGCTTCAGGACACCCTCAAGAAATGAATCTGCAAGAAATCCCCAAGAAAGAATCACCGCAGGCATCACAGAGTGGTCAGTTATTTCTCTATGCAGGTGACATGGCTTTTAGCCTTCTCTGTATGTGACTGTGTATGCGAACAATAGATAATAGCTTACAAATACAAGACTTATAGACAGTCTGAATTGTATATATTAAATGTTAACATCTAAGTGGTCTCAATTCTTTTCTCTAGCTGTTACATGCATACATTAATAGAGCATCGAAAGAACAAAAGGAGAAGTTTCTGAAGAACCGTGGCTTTTCCTTGCTAGCCAACCAGTTGTATCTTCATAGGGGAACTCAGGAGTTGTTACAGTGCTTCACTGAGATGTGCTTTGGCCGACCGATCGGCCTGGATGAGGAGTGAGTTCTCTGCACCATAATTAAGATTCTTTGTCTTAAGTAGAACATTTCGTTATTATTTTGGGTCTCAGAAAAGGTCTTCTATAAATCATTTCCCAAGGGAATTGATTTGTTATTTTACATATGATGTTCTTTCTATTATTACTTCTTCCTTTGTATTTTATTCACTAATTAGAAACTGGAAACTAATAACTGCAGTAGAAAATGAAAGTGACAGAGAAGATTTGACATGTAGTACTGACATGAGACAGGTACCTGAAAGAAAGGTGACCCTGTAATCTCAGTGACATGGTATTTATGACCCATACAAGACTTCCTCGGTCTCTCAGAGCCCTCCCTTGGAATTCCTGAATGTGCTGCTGATCACTTAGATTTGACTTTGGAGTAATATTTAAGGATTAATAATATGTGCAAAGATAAAAGAAAAATTCAATGAAACTAACAGTCCAGCACAAATTTTTTTCTGTTTGATAGAGAAAAATACATACATTTTTGGAGTGGTAGGCCAATTCAGACCTTGGTGGACTTAAATTATTTACTGTAGTCATTTTATGTGTATGTGTGTATTGCTGGTGATCAAATCCAGGACCCTGTGCATGTATCCACCGAATACTTAAACTGCTGCACCACAGAAGCAAGTAGTTTTAGGTCGGGAGTGAGAGATTTGTTCATTTATGATAGCTGTTTTTTTACTAGCTCACTGTCACTAAGATAGTTTGTAAGCTAATAATTTTTCTTTACACTTGTTTTAGTCCCACATAGTAGGCATTTTTTGGACACGAGATTGCCAATGGATGAATTCAAATGAGTCCACTGAAGTTATGAAATTGTATTTGCTTCCTGAGTGTTTATGCAATTATTTTAGGTTTTGCCTTATTGTAAACTATAATCTTTTTTAAATTAAGAATTTTTATTGTCAATACTGTTTATTGATAGTTTCAATATCAGATTTTAAAATCAGCTTGTGGTGTCAAGCATTTATTCCCAGTTTGTGGTTGAGTACTCCTAACGTGTTTTTTACTGTGTCTTATTTGTTATAGATTTGATCTGGAGGAAGTGAAGCACATGGAGCTCTTCCAGAAGTGGTCTTTCATTCCAGTTCTGGGACTGATAGAGACCTCTCTCTATGACAATATACTCTTGCACAATGCTCTTTTACTTCTTCTGCAAGTTTTCAACTCTTGTTCCAAGGTAGCAGACATGCTATTGGACAGTGGTCTACTGTATGTGTTATGTAATACAATAGCAGCTCTGAATGGATTAGAAAAGAAGTAAGTTCTAAACTGCTAATTAAAATTAGATTATTAGAAGGGGAATAGTTAATAGGTTACCCTAAAGAGTTGGGTTGGTGGTTTTTTTGTAATGCTTTCAAAGAATTTCTTTCCCACAGAATTAAAGTAACTTGGAGAAGGCCTGTTTTTCATCACTTTGACTAATGTTTGCTTAACAATAGGATGCGTATGTGACCTCTTCTGGGTACTTAGAATTGAAGACAATAAGGTTACTCTCTGATAGTTTACCAAGCTTCCACCGTTGTCCCTGTAGTTGAACCCCCACCAAGAAGAAATTAGATAGGGCTACTCGCTGATTTATAAGGCACTCAGGAACAGCAGAGGACACTGTAGCATCTCAGTGAACTCACTTGCTGGTGTATCACTGCCACTGAGGTCAGTTTTCAACAATAGAGAATATAGTAGCACTGCTAATACAAATTAATCTCTAATAGTCAAAAGTACACTGGCAGAGGGGTACCTGCCACTTGAGTTAAGAGCTTTGAAAAGTAAAATTTTAATTAGATTTTGTTATTTTGGTGTCTTCACATCTGATATATAGTTTACCATTTTTTTACTAGCATACTATTAAAATGTGAATATTAAGATGCACCAACTTGTTGTATTCCAAAGCACTAAATGTTGTCTATATTTTTGCAGAGTACAGAACATATCTGTACCCAGTGATTGTCTTGGGAAAAGATAGACTCCTTATACTCACTAAGTTCAGCTTTAATTGGACATTTATTGTTTGTAGGGTTCATGTGCTCTTGCTTATGAAACATAAGGTATTATGTTTCCTCAGGACACTTAGACTTGATTGTAGCGCAGTGCATAAAATTGGTAAAATTGGGAGGGAACCTATAGGTTTGTTCTGAAAGAAGTTTTTCGTAAAAATAAGTTATACTGATAGACCCTGTGTGGTACTGTATTAATTGACCCTGTGAAAGTTATATTCTTAACTCTTACTTAATTTGAAAAAAACTAAATATAGAAAAATATTTGGGCCTGGTGTCATACACCTGAGTGGATCATCAAGGTTAAACTTGTGGGCAGAGTAACTGATTCATATTCATTGTGTGTTTATAAGTGATTAATATACATTCAAGCTTATCCTTAATTTAACTTCAATATAAGTTCAAGCTTATGATCCCTAAAGTAGCTTTCACTTATATAGCTGAGCTGCAGAGAGATTAATGAATTACTTCAGAATCACTATCCCTTAGTATTGTTGCTACACCCTGTCCTTCACCCTTCACGTAGAACCTATGTGAGTGTTCTCTTAGTAGCTTGTGTTAATCTCTATCTGTTGTTTATGTTGCTCTCTTAACCTGTCTTTCTCTCTACAATACTTTATTTTTAACAGAAGTCAATGTGTCTTATTTACATTCCTAGTGGGCAGGGTATATTGCTTGCTGTAGAGTAAACATGAACAATTACTAAATCAATACATGCTGGTAGCCTAGAATTTAATCAGTTCTTTGTCTTAGTTTTTTTTTGTGGCTATTTTGCTTATAATATCTTGTTTTGTTTTGGGCTCACTTTAGCATTCCTTTGAACGAATACAAATTGCTCGCATGTGATATACAGCAGCTTTTCATAGCAGTTACAATTCACGCTTGCAGTTCCTCAGGCTCACAGTATTTTAGAGTTATTGAAGACCTTATTGTACTGCTTGGATATCTTCATAATAGCAAAAACAAGAGGACACAAAGTAAGAATGGAGTTTTATGGAATTTTTCTCATAACTCTTTTACTGAAGGTTTAAATTTAATTATGTGTTGGTATTACTTGGTATTAAACACAACCTTTCAATTGTTGTAAATAGAGTGATTGATGACTTGATGTAATTAGTAGCTGGCAATACATCACTGGCAGAAATTAGTATTTTTTTTTTTTTTTTTACCAAGTAGAATACAAAGGCTTATGTTGAAGAGAAATGATCTTTAATTTTCTTTAATGGAAAATACTAAAGTGACTGTGAAACCTGAAGCATGTGTATTATTGAAGCTTTTGCTTTATACAAAATTATTGGTTTTGAAGTAATTATTTAAAGTGAAATAAATTTATGATTTATTATTTTTTCTATTCAAAATTTTATAGTGGAAGCTAGGTATGGTAATACCTATTTAAGAGGTGGAGGCAGGATACTCAGAAATTTAAGGTCATCTTCAGCTATATAGCAAGTTAAAGGCCAACCTGGGCTACAGGAAACATGTCTCAAAAAATATCAAGAAATTTGTAGTGACCAAATGGGAATTTATTTTAACATTACTTTTAAATATAGCTTAGAAATACTAACATCAAGAGCCAATGTTGATTAAACAATTTTAACTTATGTCTAAGGCCTTTTCATTTGAATATTATAGTTTGGATATTAGATTATATATCTTAGATGTTAGATAATATATTAAATAAATTTAGTTAAAAGAATTAAACAGTTATGATAGCTTGAAAACATTCTAGTCTCTTTTGGGTTTAGATATGGCTTTGGCCATGCAGCTTAGAGTTCTCCAGGCTGCTTTGGAATTTATAAGGAGCACAGCCAATCATGACTCTGAAAGTCCAGTGCAGTCGCCTTCTGCCCACCACCATTCAGTGCCTCAGAAGCGGAGAAGCATTGCTGGTGAGTACCAAAATGGCTCTTTAATAATTATAAATTGAAGGTAGCTATACTTTCTCCTGTATTCTGATGCCATTTAAATTAAAAATATTTTTCTTGCTGAGTGTAGAGGCACGTGCCTTTAATCTCAGCACTGGGGAAACAAGGCAAATATGTTTCAGGGGTCTGAGGCCAGCTAGGTCTAACATACTGAGTCTCTTGTCTCCAGGAACCAAGGAGTTAAAACATATTTTTTGGCTTAAAAAAATCAAATTGTAAAACCTGCGGAAGTTTTCTACTCAGCAGAAACCATTGTACAAGATAGACCATGTCCAGGTTTTTTTCCTTATAGAAGTCATCAGTGTTTTCAGGAGATGCATGATATTATCAGATAGATGTCCATTGTATAGAGAGGACTCTGACTTCTGTAGGAATACGGACTTGAAGAAAGCGAAGTGCAGAACCTAGGTGGGGACTGTGGCAGCAACCAAGGTAGACTGTGGTAGCTTGTAGACAGGCAAAATGTACATGGTATTGGAGCTTACTGAGAATTTGTATGTATCATCAAATAATAAGTGCTGATACATTTTCCACAAGACATGCTGCTGCTTTTATAGAAACATAAACTAGAAAGATAATGAAAACACCACAAACCTAGGATCTATGTTCATGTTCACATAAATACATACGTATATGTGTCTCTTGTCTATATACAGTGGATTTACATAAGTATGTGTAAGAATGTAATGTTAATCTAGCTACTGCTCAGTATCCGCAGCAACTGTTATACAAACAGTTGGAGATATATGTAGTACGTAGTGTATTTCCTGTATTTATTCTCATAGTTATAAAGGTTTTTAAGTCCAAACCTTTCTCTCCTTGTACTAATTTTCTTTTTCTCTTTTTGTATGTTCAATGCTATGCAAAAATTTAAAACCATGTGATAAAAAGGTCATCCATAGAAAATATTTCTAAATATGTTTGTAATGACATGCTTAAGTTATGCTAAAGTGACTTATAAAACACCTACGTAGCTAAGCTCACTGGCCCGTGTAGTCCTCCTTGTTTACTATCTAGACAGAGACTCTCCTTGCACCACTCCCCCTTATACCTGTCTTCTACCCCAGGTAGAGTGTGCCCTTTTCAGATCGAATTGTGCTGTGCAGCTTCCAATATGCCGTGTCAAGGGACTGTGTTTCTTCCAGCAGCATCACACCAAGGCTTTACGTTCTTAAATTCCCAGAGGATGTAGACACTGCTGTGTTCCAGATTAATCTTCCTTCAGCCTCACATGTGTGTCGTTCTGTTTGACAATCCTTAGTTCCTATCAGCCTAGTGAATGGGGCCAGATCCAATCCTTTGAGAGACACACACACACACACACACACACACACACACACACACACAGACAGATAGACAGACATATGGGGCAGGGGAGAATGATGAGATGTTTTTACCTAAATGATATACTACTCTACCAACTGTTTATAAAGGGACTTCTAATTTTAATCTGTATAGACATCTTTTAACATTAAAGGACACAGTGCTTGGTAGTTCCTGTATTGTGATCTTCTTCCTTAGCTTTTTTGCTTTGCTTTACTAACTTTTGCCATTATTGTGCAGTTTTTCAAGTAAAAAAACTCTATACATTATTTTAATGCATGAAGATAGAGGAAGTAGTAGGGTATTATTTGAAGTGACATATATTCATGTAAAGTGCCATTCTTGCAGGTTGATGGTAGAGTAATTAGCACTCGCATGAAATTGTATTTTAACTAATAAAACCAATACCAACATGAATGATGCTCTATTCTTTTGAAGAATGAGATAGGCATTGTATTTTATATCCATTATTTTCCTTAATCCATAAAATACTGTTTTTGATTCATTTATTCAGCCATCAAATAATTACTGAGTACCAGCCATGTACAAATTCCTGTTTTACCTATCTTCATAGAACAGGAAGACGTGATAAAAGCATATAAACAAACGCATTACTATAGTATCAGATAATGATAACTCTCTCCTCATGAGATAAGCTCTGCTTTGTTTTCTAGTATAAATCTTATAAAGAAGGGAACTGGGGTGTAGAAAAAGGCGCATGTAAGACTGTGTCACATCCGTGTGGCTTTAAAGCATGAGCACTGAAACACTTCCACGTTCACAAATACAGAATGAGAACCTACTTAGTGTCTCCTACCTTGCCATTCTTGGGTTATAATTGGATTATACACAAGAAATCTGTGGATAATATGAGGATGAGTCTGTCTCAATGATTAGGGATATTATTTTTAATATCTCCAAGAATTATTTTTTTTGTTTCTTTTTTACTTCAAAGATGACTTTAGCCACCAAAATTATTAACTGACTAAGAATACATAGTAGTGAACAGTCTGAAAAAAATATTAAAATCTGCCATAATTTAGTCAAATGCAAGTAATTTGTAAAAATGTCGTTTATGGAAATTGATGTCTGTTTTCATAATTCAAAACAAAGGTTCAATTCCAGTGAAGGGTTCTGTTACTCCTCATCTACCAAGACGTCATTTTGGTTCCTATGGTCAACTTCCGATGCCCTTCTTCAGTCCATTAAATCAAGACTCCCCCCAGCTTTCTCCTGGATGCACCACATGTTTGGTACCCCCCAGAGCAGGTGCAGTAAGGGCAGGAACAGCACTCTGTCTCTTTCAGTCTGGGGAGGTGTTTCTCAGGAAATGCTTTCCAAATGATGTGTCCACCCCTAATCATTGTGCTGGCAAATCACTGGACTTACATCGACTGTGTGATCTCTTCATTCGCACTGATTTTTTATTTTTCACTATGTATAATTTTCCGAGCTATAAGACTTAATGGTCATTACCCAGACATAGTACCATTATTACTAAATTATCATCTTCTTTTACTAAAATATCTTGTTCTTTAAAACTGTTGATGATTTTGGAAAACAAGGAAGTGAAACAGTGGAAATAGTCTATCGGATATCAAGGCCACTAGTATCCATCTGATATTTTGGGTTTTTTAGAAGACTAAGACTTTGGCAAATGATGAGCATCCTCCTGTGTTAATAGCTTTTTGCTGTTACTTTAGACTTTGAATCCAGAAATACTGTTCCACTTCTTTGGAGAAAGAAAAAAAAAATACTAATTTCTCATACTTCTTTCCTTAATACGAATTAATTTTGTAATAAAAAGATTTTCTTTTTATGACCAATAATCAAAAAATTGTAGTGAAAATAAGTTCATTGCTCATTATTAACTATGGCATTGGGTAATTTATGTACTTGAAGGTCCTCGCAAATTTCCTCTGGCTCAGACAGAGTCTCTCCTGATGAAGATGCGTTCCATGGCCAGTGATGAGCTACACTCCATGATTCAGAGGAGGATGAGCCAAGAGCACTCCAGCCAGGCCTCAGAGGCAGAGCTCGCCCAGAGGCTGCAGAGGCTCACCATCTTAGCTGTGAACAGGGTCATTTACCAAGGTATCCTAGACCTCACTCCTCCCTTAGTGCTGAATCGGGAAATGTCACATGCAGGTGATTAGGTTTCCTCTTTCAAAGACAGCATTGAGTTTTATCTTCTTTATGACCACAGATTAACGGAGCTTGAGGTTTGAGACTAGTATTCTACTTCTTAGTGTGTTAAGTGCTAGTCTGGGTTGTCCATTGATTCCAAAACAATATTTTTCAACTTTTCTTTTGACAAAGTAATAGATTCACAGGCAGTTACTAGAAATAATTCAGAGATCCTGCAACTTGGTATCTAGTTTTCCGATGGAATCTTGTAATATTGTAATATAGTGTCGCTTTCAGGAAGCCATGAATATGGTCAGAGAGGACATTTTCATTCCTACAGTGAATTGTCTTGTCTTTCTATGAACAAACCCACTGTATCCCTCCTCAGCCCCTACCTACCTCCAATTTACCCTCCATTTCTGTATTTCTATCATTTCTAAAGTGTTTTACAAGACAGCCAGAAACAAGTGATTTGTGCCTGTGATCCCAGCACTCAGAGCCTGAGGTAGGAGGGCTGTCTGAGCCTAAGAATTCCAGACTAACCTAGCAACACAGCATTAAAAAAATAGCTAGATAGCCGGGCAGTGGTGGCGCATGCCTTTAATCCCAGCACTCGGGAGGCAGAGGCAGGCAGATTTCTGAGTTCGAGGCCAACCTGGTCTACAGAGTGAGTTCTAGGATAGCCAGGGCTACACAGAGAAACCCTATCTTGAAAAACCAAAAAAAAACAAAACAAAAAAAGCTAGATGTATTGGTGCAGACCTTTAATCCTAGTGCTGGGGAGGCAGAGGCAGGCAAATCTCTGAGTTTGAGACCAGCCTGGTCTACATAGTGAGTTCCAGGTTAATCAGAAATACATAGTGAGACCCTGTCTTGGGAAAAAAATGTCTTATATAAATGTGATATTAAGTCTGTTGCTATTTTTATTCAGTATAATTCTCTGGAGAGTTGTCCTGCTTACTTTGAATGTATCAGCAATCTGGGGTCTTGTCTGTTTTATAGGACAATAGTGCCATGACATGGACGTACCAGAGTCTATTTAACCATTTATCTGTTGAAGTGCATGTAAGCTGGTTCCAATTAGAGTTATTACAAACAAACTTCCTAGCAATCTTCATGTACAGGTTTTTGTGTGAATATAAGCTTTTATTATCTGGGATAAACACTCAAGGCTCATTTCCTGGGCTGTATGGCAGTTTTAACCTTTTCTGAGTGGCTAGACAGTTTTATATGTCCTCACACCCACAATATATGAGTAATTCAGGTTTTACTGCATTTTCTCCAGTATCTGGAGTTGTCTACATTTTGTGTTTTCACCATTCTGCTAGATGTATGGAGATATTTCACCAGTGTTTTAATGTGCTGTCCCATGAAGCCAGTGTTAAGCTAATACCTAGAGCAATCCTCTAACAGGCCTACAAAAATTAGCCCCAGCAACAAAAGCACTATAGCTGTGTCCAGGAGTGCATACTTGGGAAGGCTAGGGCGATAGGGTCACAAGTTTGAGGCCAGAGTTATGTACAAAGCAAACTTGTATACAAAGAAAAAAATAATTCTATAGCTAATATTCAAACATACATATACACAGGATATATAATATTTGCATATACATACATGTGCATGCACACATACACGCATGCACACATACACGCATGCACACATACACACATGCACACAAGATCACACACACATACACACACACCACAAGCACAACTATATCAGGATTTATGAATGTTGCCTAACATTCAACTGTGTATACGTATATCAAACCATCAAGTTGTATACTTTATATATAATAAATCATTTCTTAGAGTTAGGCCTCAGTAAAGCTGAAAAAGTTAAAGCACATACTAGAATTCTAAAAACTCTTCAAGGGGACTGGAGAGATGGCATACGAGTTAAGACTACTTGTTCTTGCAGAGGACCCATGTGGCCTGTCAGTTGATTTTTACAAGAGTCCTATGGTCTTAGCAAATTTTATCCATATCGTCTTCATTAGCGCATTTAACCTTTGTAGTTTCATAACTTAAGTATTTTAAATCTCTATATTGTTTTAAATAAATTGTTCCCTCTTCTGTCACATTTTATCTGCTTTAATTAACACATTTACCACACTTATACTATGATAGCTGAGTCAGTAATACAGAAGATTTAAGATAATTTTTTGAAGTTTTGTTTGTGTGAGACAGGGTCCTCAAACTCACAGAGATATGCCTCTCAAGTGCTGGGAATATAGACATGTTCCACCATACCTGACCAGAGGCTTCCTTTTAAATCAATTAAAATATAATTATATAATCCCCCCTCTCTTCTCTATCTCTAGCACTTTCCATGTCTCCCCTTGCTGCTCCCTCTCAAATTTATGCCCATCGTTTTCTTTAATTATGTGGGTGAGTATAAATACAACGTCTTAGCCAGGGTTTCTATCCCTGCACAAACACCATGACCAAGAAGCAAGTTGGGGAGGAAAGGGATTATCCAGCTTACACTTCCATGCTGCTGTTCATCACTAAAGGAAGTCAGGATTGGAACTCAAGCAGGTCAGGAAGCAGGAGCTGATGCAGAGGCCATGGAAGGATGTAACTTACTGCCTTGCTTCCCCTGGCTTGTTCAGCTTGCTCTCTTATAGAACCCAAGACTACCAGCCCAGGGACAGCACCGTCCTCAATGGGCCCTCCCACCCTTGATCACTAAGTGAGAAAATGCCTTACATCTGGATATCTTGGAGGTATTTTCTCAACTGAAGCTCCTTTCTGTATGATATCTCCAGCTTGTGTCAAGTTGACACACAAAATCAGCCAGGACATACAACTTGCTGAATCTGTTTAGTGTTGCTTGTGTATATGTTTTCTGACCAACTACTTGGTATGAGATAACTGTTTAAAGGGCCCATGTCTGGGGAAGGCTAATTCTGCCTCCTTCAACAGTTGTTAATTGCCTGCAACCCAGGGATGGGACTCTGCAATTTTTTTCTCATCTACTTTGACATGTCAACTGGTGTCATTTTTCAGGTCTTGTTTAAGTAACTATATTGTTGAAATTTCTTGGGTACAGCTTCCCTTTCATATCTATAAGATAAAATCTTACCAAAGACTTCATGGTCTTTGGCTCTTACAGTTTTTCTACCGTAAGTTCCACAATGTTTTCTAAGCTGTGGTATACAGTTGTGTTGTGGATGTAGCACTTGGGGCTGGGCACCAAATGGCCAGTTGTTCTATCCATTTTGATTAGTTGTGGCTTTCTGAAATGATCTTCATTTGCTGAAAAAAAGAAGCTTCTTTGATGAGGGGTGAGAGCTATCCTTTTCTGTGAGTATAAGGATAGGTATTTAATACACAGTCAGAAATTTTACTGGTTTAAGAAAACGGTAGTTACAGGTTCTCATCCAAACTCTGTGGCATTACCGGCCACTGGTGGTTGGCTAGGTTTGTAAATAATACCTGGCATGAGTTCCTTCCTGTTAAGCAGCCCTTATACCCAATTAGACAGCTGTTGATTACTGCCAAGTATGCCTTCAGGAATATCTTTCTTTGTTGGTTGTTGTAGTCCATAGGCATCCCAACTTGATTGCTTTCCTTCCTTGGCATCTTGAATATCATCCTGTGTGATGAAAGCTAGCCTTCTGGAAGGAGGGTTGTAGGTCAGATCCAGCTAGAATCTTCCAAACTCTGTCTAAAGTGCATGGTATCGTCACCAATCGGGACTTGTCTTCAGAAGGCAACTAAGGGCAATAGCAATGACCTATATTGTTTTGAGAGTCTCCCTAACCACCAACTTGAAAGGAGGCCTTCTTATGCCTAGTACTGAGGTTTTTGTTAGATTAGTCTTTGGCTCTTGGGAATTATAAGTAGCATAACTTCATTAAAATATACACAATTATACGTAATTTTAGGTAAATATAAAATAATTTCCCATGGCTATGTCAAATATCTTCAGTGTTACTTTATCCCATCTCTTGAGTATTTTCACCAGCATCATTAACCATACATAATAGATACTTATCAATGAGTTAACTAATTTTTATTAAATTCTTTTTTAATTCAAAGAGTTGAATTCAGATATTATTGACATTTTGAGAACTCCAGAAAATACATCCCAAAGCAAGACCTCAGTTTCACAGACTGAAATTTCTGAAGAAGATGTGCATCATGAGCAACCTTCTGTATTCAATCCATTTCAAAAAGAAATGTTTACATATCTGTTGGATGGTTTCAAAGTGTCTATTGTAAGTAAATTAATAAATTGAAAATGTTCGTTTACACAAAAGGAGTAGAGATCTATATATCTGAACTCTGGGCTTCCAAATTCATATTTCTTTGTGCTTTGCAGCTGAAACAATTTGAATTAGTTTTTCTGTTGGGGGAAGGGCATTGTTTTGTTTTGAAGTAAGGACTCACTATGTAGCCTAGGTTGACTTTGAACTCATATTTCTCATTTCTCAATCTCATGCTAATTGGCATTGCAGGTGTGTGCCATTATGCCTAACTTGGGCTTTTAATAAAAGAGTGATATATTTTGCTTGGCTAGCCTGTTACAAAATGAAGAACCTCATGAAGTAACAGGGAAGAGTGGGATTTTGATGATTTCTGTGGTTGTAAATGAATAACCTGTTTTTAAAGGGCTTTCTTTGTAACTACATTTCTGAATTATTGAATAGTTTAGATTTTGCTATAAGTATTTCCAGTGCCTTCAAAATGATATAGAATATATTGATGTTATCTGGCTTCACCTCCCATCATCTCACTTGAGTTTTTTGGGTCATTCATACTTGATTATGGAGAACAAATTGATCAGTTCAGTGTGTCAGAAGTACTAAAGGCCAATCTAATTCTAGAATACCATGAGTCACCACTGTCAATCTCTGAATCTAAACTGGATTTTAGTGTCTATCTCTGATCATTAAATAAACTGTAGTTTCATTTAACTTCAATCACTTAAGCAGAGCTCTTAAGTGTGTAGGAGTAATTAGAAACATTCTACAACTGTGTGGAGCTCTCCTATATCCTGTTTCCAGTATTAAATTCAGGTGATCTGGTCACAGTGAGGCTACTGGTAGAGCCACAGTTAAAACAACAACTAGGGAAAACTTGATGACCCATTTCTGTATAGTCCTTCACTTATAACTGCAGTACCCACTATGGTGGTACAGACTCATTTTTATTATGAGTTCCCTGTCTTTTATGTTGTGAAATTAGGGTGGATTTACTTCCCATCATTCTCTGATTGTTTTGACTTGATTTTTAGTTGATAATCTATAAGCCCTTAGTGCTTTTTGAAAAATGACCCATGACATCAGCTTCTCCTTCTGTACTTCTCTCTTTTTGTATTTGTGACGAAAATATATAAAGTTCTGAATATTGTCACACATCTGTCTCTTAAACTCTCATTTGTATGGAAATATGTATGTGTGTCTAACTTTGAATATCAAATCTAGAATGAATTGTGTTCTGTGATCTTCTTTGAGTTTCTGTGAGGCTAGTATATTATTGCTTAAGAAGTCTGATCCTGAGCTGTCCAGCTTGCTCAGCAGGTAGAAACACCACACAAATGTTAACCACCTCATTTTGATCCCTGGATCCCATGTAAAGGTGGAAGAAGAGAATGAACCCCTCAAGTTGTCCTTTGACCTACACACGCATGCTGTGGTACACCGACACCCTCTCTACATACAGTGCAGCGACCTCTGCTACTACTATTTAGTTTTTTAAAAGCCTGATCCTAATTCACTCCTATTTTGACTTAGGGTTCAAGTAAAATTGGCACTTCTAAGCAGCAGTGGACTAAAATCCTGGGGTCTTGTAAAGAAACCTTCCGAGTCCAGCTTGGAAGATTGCTAGCGCATATTTCGTCACCAGCCCACACTGTACAAGAAAGGAAGCAGATACTTGAGATAGTTCATGAACCAGCTCATCAGGATATACTTCGTGACTGTCTTAGCTCCTCCCCACAAGTAAGTATCTCAGCATTTGATAAAGCCTTTCAAAACAAGAATGGAAATTAAACTACATTCATGCTGTCAGGAGTGTAGCTTTCCTACACGTTTAACCTGAGGCCTTCCTTCACATGCTTTCAGGCTTCATTTGACTTCCTCATGGTTATTTCTCAGCTATTTTCCAGGGCTTAGATTAAAAATTGTATATCTGAGTTCTTAAAGGGTCTTATATGGTTACTTGTTGCCATATCCTGAAGAATTTTCCATTTTAATACATTGTTAAAAGTCTAATTATGTTGCTCTTTCCCTCCAGTCCTTCCCTGTTTCCCTCCTCCCACACTCTCAACTTCATAGCCTCTTTTTCTTTGGTTATTATTGTTCCATATATGTGTATATGTGCGCATAAATATATAAACCACCTGCTGAGTCCGTTTTTGTTGTTGAGAGCCCTTCAGTCTTTTTGTTCTTTGCTAGACAGCATGTCCTCTGTAGGAAAGGTCTTCGTGCCTTTTCAAAGCTGCATACAAGCTTTGTCCTGTTGGACTTCTCCTAGGGTTGGAGGGCTCACAGCTGCTTTTCTCCATTCAGCTCCTTTGTGATGAATTCTCTTCCTTTCAATATAGTTTCTTGTTGCTGCTCCGTGCAGCTTCTTTTAGTCCTCTGAGGCTCATCCTAAACAGCACCCTCTCCTTTGTCACCACTTAAGCCTTGACTAGCTCACCCTGTATTTATTCTGACCCTCTCTTCCTTTAGAGCATTCAGAATACTTCATTCTGAGAACCTTCATTGAAAACTTTACTTTTATATACTATTATTTTATAACGATTTTTAATAGATTTGGTTTCTTAAGTCAGTGTGTTTCATTTTGATTTTTTGAGATGAAAAATGTGTTGTCCAGGCAGGTCTTAAACTTGTGGGCTAAAATGATCTGTCTTCCAAGATGTCTAGTTTTTGGGGGCTAAAAAAGAGGATCTTTTCCCATGGATCCTAACAGCTTTTCCCGTCAGTACATGATTCTAAACTATTGATTCTAAAATGAGATATTAGGAACAACTTAGTGTTTGGGAAGATCAGATGTTTCTTTGCATATTATCATTTTGTACCCCCAACTATCCAGAAACCTGGAGCGATCCTTCTGCTTCGTCCTGCAAATGGTGAGGTGTGAGCCACTGTTCTTGGCTTTTCCCCCTAGGTAGTTTCTTTTTTAAAAGATAATTTAGAATATCACTGAATAGTATGCTGAAATAGCTTTAATGTTATAAAACGAACATTACTTTAAAGACACGTAGGAAAATACTCCAGTCATGTATCATTTTTATTTGCTAACTCTTCAGTGCTTTTACTCTCACTGCATCTGTTTCTTTTCCTCTTTTGGTCAGGTAGCAGCTGTCTTCTGACTAATTTAAAATGCTGCATTGAAATAAGCTTTGCTGCTTTCACTGTTGCGTATGTTCATCTGAGGCCCTTAGCAACATATGATTCAGCATGTTAGTTTAAATATCATCTAAGATGTAATCGTTTATAGAACCATTTGGTGACATTTAATTCAATACATGGTTTAAAAATGCCATAATGATGGCATTATGGTTCAGTGATGGTTGTATCAATGAAGATTTCTAAAGTAAAAGATATGTGTTCAGTTTGTTGGCATAATTATTGTCTAATATGTATGTACATGTGACAAACAGATGTGGTAGACAGAACACGAAAGCCCACCCAACAAGTTTGCCCTTTAAAACACAGCTGTCATCACCTTAGGAACTCTAATTTTGGCTTTAGGTCTGCTCATAGACTGGCCCACACGCACCCTCCTCTTGACACTCGTGGAATTGAGAGGTTCAGTGTTGACAAGCTAGAGACAATCTTTTGTTCCTGAAATCTCACCGTCTTCTACTGAGTGAAACTCAGAGGAAAGGGGATGGAGATGCACTTTTATTTTAAGTTTAAAAGTCAGGTTTCTCGTCTGACTTGGTGGTTTTGTCTTTTCTTTTCTTCCCAGTTTATTTTCTATTTTCTCTTAACTTGTTCTCCCCAGAAGCTGGGTAACTAGATTGCTTCATTTCAGCCTTTTATGAAAAGTTCCTAATACACACAGAGAATTAGAATAATATGCCCGCCACCACATAACCCTCATATTAAATATAGATTTAATATTTTGCAGTATCTTTCTCACACTGATGTCATTTCTTTATTTTGAATTTATTTAAAGGTAGCTTATAGAAATCATGACTTTTTTTGTATTACTTTTAAAAGTACCTTTTTCTATCATTTAATAAAATTAGGAATAATTCTGTAATATCAAATACATAATACATTATTAAATTTCTTCATCTACTTTATCATGTCATTTACAGTTGTATTAAATCTGGCCCAACCAACTAACTTTATAAATATATTTAACTTATCATTAAATAATTTAAAATAAAAATACAAATGTAATTAAATTTATTATTAAATAATTTAATGGAAGAAATAATTCTTTATAACTAAAATCCTATTACTTATTTTTAAAGCATGGAGCGAAGTTGGTTTTGTATTTGTCAGAGTTGATACATAATCATCAGGATGAGTTAAATGAAGAAGAAATGGACACAGCAGAACTGCTTATGAATGCTCTAAAGTTATGTGGCCACAAGTGCATCCCTCCCAGTGCCCCTTCCAAACCAGAGCTCATTAAGATTATCAAAGAGGTGAGTCTACCAATCAGAATTGGTTTTTAGGAAATCCTCTTGAGTACACTTACCCCACTGACCGAAAGATTGTTTTCATTGTTAGAGACTGTTGATAATAGCTTGCAATGATTCTTTCATTTTTGCTACAGAGAGTTTTTGATCAGGAAAGGGAACAAATAGACTTATTTTGGGGAGCTTTCTATTCTCTTTGATTCTTGTCATTTATTATTTGTAGTCTTCAATGAAGGGAGGATTATTTTTAAGATTTATTTATTTTATGTATATGGATGGTGTACAGTGACCTTGGAGATCTGAACAGGAATTGGAGGTAAAGGTGGTTGTGATTTATCACAGGGTGCTGGGAATTGAAACCTAGTCCTTGGCAAGAACAACAAGTGCTCTATTCTCATGAAGGAAAGATTTTTGTAGTGACAAGCAAGTTGAAACCTACCTGGACTTAAGGACTCTTTAACTCACAAGTGAAATAAGCAGATAGCTATGTAACCTCAGGAGGCTGAGGAACATAGTTAATTATTTTGCTATAATTTTAATGGATCAAACTGTACCCCAAAAAGGAGGGTAATTATAATTTTGTTCAAGTGGCTTATTTATTTCAGTAGTCTGGTCTCTTGAAAATAATAATTTTCCCTTTACTAACTTAGTTTCAAAATTACTTTGTTAGACTCAGTGCCAATATTACATGAGAAATAACAAGTTTAGGAGCTCAGAATATAGATCAGCTTGTGGAGTGCTCGCCTGAAGGCCCTGGGTATGGTGCTGTACACCAGTGATCTCAGTACTAGGGAAGGTGAAACAGGAGGGTCAGAAGTTAGTCACCCTTGCTTACATAGGGATTTCTGTGCCATCCCAAGACACATGAATGAAATCCTGTCAAAAAAAAAAGAAAGTAAGTTTTATGTATTACTGTTTCAATCTTTTAGGAGCAAAAGAAATATGAAAGTGAAGAGAGTGTGAAGAAAGGGGCATGGCAGAAAACAGTGAACAACAACCAACAGAGGTGCGTTACTGCATTCCAGGGTCCTGTCACTTCCCAAGGCAGTCACTTCTCACGTGTAGCCACCTCCCCCGTCAGGTTTGATTTTGGAAACTTATGGGGGTATGCTGTTTGTATGTGTGCATATGTGTTTGTATCTGTGTGGGTGTGTGAATCTGCGCATATATACTATGTATGTGGTATGCTGGAGATGCTACTCAGATGCTGTACCACTGAGCTGTACCCCAGCCTCAGGTGTGCTGTTAAAATATTATTAATGTTTAATGAATACTTAACTTTGCAATGATCTTGTTTGTTTAGTCTCTTCCAGAGGCTCGATTTAAAATCCAAGGATATATCTAAAATAGCTGCAGATATCACCCAGGCTGTATCTCTCTCCCAAGGAATTGAAAGAAAAAAGGTGATTCAGCACATCAGAGGGATGTACAAAGTTGACCTGAGTGCCAGCAGGCACTGGCAGGAGCTCATCCAGCAGCTGACACATGACAGGTGTGTACGGAGCACAGCTTTTAGTATGTGATGATAAATAGTGCTTTCATTCGAGAATTCACATATAGAAAATTATTTAGTGAAACTTTTTATCTAGACTTTTTTTTCAATCTTCAAGAATAACTAACCACATGAGGGGTTTTTTTTTTTTCTATTTTGTTTTGTTTTTTAATTCTTGAAAGAAAACATAGGGGTGTTAGCTCTTTCACATAGTAAAATTCATTTCAATTTTAAAATAAGATTTTTACAAAAGGATAGAGAAATTATCAGAAGATCGTATTTGAGAAATAGATCTTTTCCTATCTTGTGCTTTATTAACATGATTTTTTTAAAAAAAAATTTGGATATTTACTTTATATACATTTCAAATGTTTTCCCTTTTGGAAACCCCCTATTCCATTACCCTTCCTCCTGCTTCTATGAGGGTGCTCCCCCACTCCCTCACCCACTCCTGTCCTCCCTCCCTAGCATTGCCTCACACTGAGGCATCTGACACCCTCAGGCCCAAAGGCCTCTCCTCCTACTGAAGGCCAACAAGACCCTCCTCTGCCACATATGTGTCCAGCACCATGGGTCCCTCCATGTGTATTCTTTGGTTGGTGGTCCAGACTCCAGGAGCTCTAGGGATCTGGCCAGTTGAAACTGTTGCACCCTCCATGGGGCTACAAACCCCCTCAGCTCCTTCAGTCCCATCTCCAACTCCTCTATCTGGGACCTCACGCTCAGTACAATGGTTGTCTGCGAGCATCCACCTCTGTATTTGTCAGGCTCTGCCTAAGCCTCTCTGGAGACAGCTTATCATGCTTCCATCAGCAAGCACTTCCCAGCATCCACAAGAACGTCTAGTTTGGTGGTTATTTGTGGGATATATGCCCAGGTGGGGCAGTCTCTGAATGGCCTTTCCTTGAGTCTCTGCTCCACACTTTATCTCAATATTTCCCCCTGTGAGTATTTTGTTCACCCTTTGGAGAAACACTGAAGCATGCACATTTTGGTCTTCCTTCTTCTTAGGCTTCATATGGTCTGTGAATTGAATCTTGGGTATTCTGAACATTTAGGCTAATATCCACTTATCAGTGAGTACATACCATATTCGTGCTTTTGTGACTGAGTTAGCTCACTCAGGATGATATTTTTAAGTTCCATCCATTTGCCTGCAGATTTCATGAAGTCATTGCTTTTAATAGCTGAGTAGTATTCCATTGTGTAAATGTACCACATTTTCTGTATCCATTCTTCTGTGGAGGGACATCTGGGTTGTTTTCCAGCTTCTGGCTATTATAAATATGGCTGCTATGTACAAAGTGGAGCATGTGTCTTTATTACATGTTGGAGCATCTTCTAGGTATATGCCTAGGAGTGGTACAGCTGGATCCTCAGGTAGTATTATATCCAGTTTTCTGAGGATCCACCAAACTGATTTCCAGAGAGGTTGTATCAACTTGCAATCCCACCAGCAATGGAGGGATGCTCCTCTTTCTCCACATCCTTGCCAGCATCTGCTGTTACCTGAGTCTTTGATCTTAGCCATTCTGACTGGTGTGAGGTGGAATCTCAGGGTTGTTTTGATTTGCATTTCCCTGATGATTAAGGATGTTGAACATTTTTATAGGTGCTTCTCAGCCCTTTGGGTTTCCTCAGCTGAGAATTCTCTGTTTAGCTCTATTGCCCATTTTTTAATAGGGTTATTTGTTTCTCTGGAGTCCAACTTTTTGAGTTCTTTGTATACATTGGATATTAGCCCTCTATCAGATGTAGGATTGGTAAAAATCTTTTCTCAATCTGTTGGTTGCCATTTGGTCCTATTTACAGTGTCCTTTGCCTTACAGAAGCTTGTTAATTTCATGAGGTCCCATTTATGGATTCTTGATCTTAGAGCACAAGCCATTGGTGTTCTGTTCAGGAACTTTTCCCCTGTGCCCATGTGTTGGAGACTTTTCCCCACTTTCTCTTCTATTAGATTCAGTTTATCCGGTTTTATGTGGAGGTCCTTGATCCACTTGGACTTGAGCTTTGTACAGGGAGATAGGAATGGATCAATTTGCATTCTTCTACATGGTGACCGCCAGTTGAACCAGAACCATTTGTTGAAAATGCTGTCTTTTTTCCACTAGATGGTTTTAGCTCCCTTGTCAAAGATCAAGTGACCATAGGTGTGTGTGGGTTCATTTCTGGGTCTTCAATTCTATTCCATTGATCTATCTGCCTGTCACTGTACCAATACCATACAGTTTTTATCTCCACTGCTCTGTAGTACAGCTTGAGGTCAGGGAGGCTGATTCCCCCAGAAGTCCTTTTATTGTTGAGAATAGTTTTTGCTATCCTGGGTTTTTTGTTATTCTATATGAATTTGAGAATTGCTCTTTCTAAGTCTATGAAGAATTGAGTTGGAATTTGATGGGGATTGCATTGAATCTGTAGATTGTTTTCGGCAGGATGGTCATTTTAACTATATTAATCCTGCCAATCCATGAGCATGGAAGATATTTGCATCTTCTGAGGTCTTCTTC
Organism: Rhynchomys soricoides; assembly: GCA_019843965.1. NCBI lineage: Eukaryota > Metazoa > Chordata > Mammalia > Rodentia > Muridae > Rhynchomys > Rhynchomys soricoides. The sequence continues at coordinate 335,158 of JADRCH010000875.1, read as the reverse complement.
AATTTCTTTCTTTAGAGACTTGAAGTTCTTGTCATACAGATCTTTCATTTGTTTGGTTAGAGTCACACCAAGATACTTTATATTGTTTGTGACTAATGTGATGGGTGTGATTTCCCTAATTTCTTTCACAGCCTGTTTATCCTTTGAATATAGAAAGGCTACTGATTTGTTTCAGTTAATTTTATATCCAGCAATGTTGCTGAGGTTGTTTTTCAGCTGTAGGAGTCCTCTGGTGGAGGTTTTGGGTTCAATTAAGTATATGAACATATTATCTTCATATAGTGATATTTTGATTTCTTCCTTTCCAATTTGTATCCCTTTGACCTCCTTTTGTTGTCTAATTGCTCTAGCTAAAACTTCAAGTACTATATTGGCCAGATAGGGAGAGAGAGGGCAGCCTTGTCTAGTCTCTGATTTTAGTGGGATTGCTTCAAGTTTCTCTCCATTTAGTTTGATGTTGGCTACTGGTTTGCTGTATATTGCTGTTACTATGTTTAGGTATGGGCCTTGAATACCTGATCTTTCCAAGACTTTTATCATGAAGAGATGCTGAATTTTGTCAAATGCTTTTTCAGCATGTAATGAAATGACCATGTGGTTTTTATCTTTGAGTTTGTTTATGTAATGGATTACATTGATGAATTGCCAGATATTGAACTATCCCTGCATCCCTGGGATGAAGCCTGCTTGATCGTGGTGAATGATCGTGGATTCAGTTTGCGAGAATTTTATTGAGTATTTTTGCATCGATATTCCTAAGGGAAATTGGTCTTCCTAAGGAAAGTTTTCTTTTTTGTTGGGTCTGTGTGAGGTTTTGGTATCAGTGTAACTGTGGCCTCGTAGAATGAATTGGGTAGTGTTCCTTCTGTTTCTATTTTGTGGAATAGATTGAAGAGTATTGGTATTAGGTCTTTTTTGAAGGTCCAATAGAATTCTGCACTGAACCCATCTGGTCCTGGGCTTTTTTTGGTTGGGAGACTTTTAATGACTGCTTCTATTTCTTTAGGGATTATGGGACTGTTTAGATGGTTTATCTGATCCTGACTTAACTTTGGCACTTGGTATCTGTCTAGAGACTTGTCCATTTCACAGATTTTCCAATTTCATTGCGTATAGGCTTTTGTAGTAGGATCTGATGATTTTTTGAATTTCCTCAGATTCTGTTATTATATCTTTCTTTTCATTTCTAATTTTGTTAATTTGGATACTGTCTCTGTGCCCTCTGGTTAGTCTGGCTAAGGGTTTATCTGTCTTGTTGATTTTCTCAAAGAACCAGCTCCTGGTTTTGTTGATTCTTTGTACAGTTCTTTTTGTTTCTAGTTGGTTGATTTCAGTCTTGAATTTGATTATTTCCTGCCCTCTACACCTCTTGGGTATATTAGCTTCTTTTTGTTCTAGAGCTTTCAGGTGTGCTGTTAAGCTGCTAGTGTATGCTCCCTCCAGTTTCTTTTTGGACTCAGCGCTAAGTGTTTTCCTCTTAATGCTGCTTTCACTGTGTCCCGTAAGTTTGGGTATGTTGTAATTTCATTTTCATTAAATTCCAGGAAGTCTTTAATTTCTTTCTGTATTCATTCCTTGACCAAGTTATCATTTAGTAGAGCGTTGTTCAGCTTCCATGTGTATGTGGGCTTTCTGTTGTTGTTGTTGCCATTGAAGACCAGCCTTAATCTGTAGTGATCTGATAGGAGACACGGGATTATTTCAATCTTCTTATATCTGTTGAGTTTGATTTTGTGACTGATTGTATGGTGGTCAATTTTGGAGAAAGTACCATGAGGTGCTCAGAAGAACATAAATTCTTTTGATTTAGGAGGAAATGTTCTATAGATATATGTTAAATCCATTTGGTACATAACTTCTGTTAGTTTCACTGTAACTCTGTTTAGTTTGTGTTTTCAAGATCTGTCCATTGATGACAATGGAGTGTTGAAGTCTTGTACTATTATTGTATGAGGTGCAATGTGTGCTTTGAGCTTTAGTAAAATTTATTTTTAGATTGTGGGTGCCCTTGCATTTGGAGCATAGATGTTCAGAATTGAGAGTTCTTCTTGGTAATTTTTTTTTTTTTTTGATTAGTATGAAGTGTCCTTCCTTATCTTTTTTGATGACTTTTGGTTGAAAGTTGATTTTATCTGATATTAGAATGGCTACTCTTGCCTGTTTCTTGGGACCATTAGCCTGGAAAATTGTTTTCCAGCCCTTTACTCTGAGGTAGTATTTGTCTTTGACACTGAGTTGCATTTCCTTTATGCAGCAAAATCCTGGGTCCTGTTTATGGATCCAGTCTGTCAGTCTATGTCTTTTTTGGGGGGTTATTGAGTCCATTGATGTTAAGAGATATTAAGGTATAGTGATTGTTGCTTCCTGTTATTTTCGATGTTATTTTTATGTTTGTGTGGCTCTCTTCTTTTGGTTTTGTTGAAAGATTACTTTCTTGCTTTTTCTAGGGTGTAGTTTCCCTCCTTGTGTTGGTGTTTTCCATCTGTTATCCATTGTAGCGCTGGATGTGTGAAAAGATATTGTGTAAATTTGGTTTTGTCATGGTTTCTCCATCTGTGATAATTGAGAGTTTATGGTAATTTGAGAGTATAGTAGTCTGGGCTGTCATTTGTGTTCCCTTAATGTCTGTATGAGATCTGCCCAGGATCTTCTAGCTTTCATAGTCTCTGGTGAGAAGTCTGGTGTAATTCTGATAGGTCTGCCTTTATATGTTACTTGACCTTTTCCCCTTACTGCTTTTAATATTCTTTCCTTGTTTTGTGCATTTGGTGTTTTGACTATAATGTGATGGGAGGAATTTCTTTTCTGGTACAATCTATTTGGGGTTCTTTAGGCTTCTTGGATGTTTATGTTCATCTCTTTCTTTAGGTTAGGGAAGTTTTCATTTATAATTTTGTTGAAGATATTTATTGGGAGTCTTCACTCTCTTCTATACCTATTATCCTTAGGTTTGCTCTTCTCATTGTGTCCTGGATTTCCTGGATGTTTTGGGTTAGAAGCTTTTTGCATTTTGCATTTTCTTTGACTTTTGTGTCAATGTCTTCTATGGTATCTTCTATGCCTGAGATTCTCTCTTCTATCTCTTGTATTCTGTTGGTGATGCTTGCATTTATGACTCCTGATCTCTTTCCTAGGTTTTCTAGCTCCAGGGTTGTTTGTCTCCCTTTGTGATTTCTTTATTGTTTCTACATCTATTTTTAGATCCTGGATGGTTTTGTTCATTTCCTTCGCCTGTTTGATTTTGTTTTCCTGTAATTCTTTAAGGGATTTTTGTGTTTGGGTTTCAATTTGAGTTTGGAGAGTTGTGGTACAGGATCAGCCCTGGGGTGCAGACAGAAACCAGAAGGATCCTGTCCCCAGCTGTTCATGGTTCCTGTGTCCTGATGGCTCTGTAAGGGTCCCTCTTGATCCAGGTATTTCAACAGAAGTAGTGGTCTTGCCTGTGCTTGAAGGTGTGTAGGCCCTCTTGGGAGACCAGCTCTCTCCTGGCACTATTTGTTTATGGAACCCCGTGGCACAGGATCAGCTCTCCAGCTGCTGAAGGAGTCTGGAAGGCTGCACCTTGGTCCCTGTGTCCTGAGTGTTCAGTTTGGGTCACTCTGAGCATAGTTGCTGGTCTTACCTCCACTCACAGGCTTCTCCATTCTGCTAATATGCTAGATTTCTCCCTGTGTATTAGGGCATGGAGCCTTTTGGCACAGGCTCAGCCCTCAGCCACAGATGACAGCCAGAAGGCTCCTGTCCCAGGCTGTTCCAAGGTCTCTTTGTTTTGTGAGTTCCAGGAGGGGGGAGGGTTCCCTCTGAGCTAAAGTGCTGGTCTTACCTATGCTCATAGGTCTGTCCACACTCCTGGGAGGCTAGCTCTTTCCCTGTGCTATTTGGGTATGGAGGCACAGGCCACAGGTGTAAACCAGAAGGCTCCTGTCCCAGGCTGCTCCTCTGTCCTTTTGTCCTGAGGGTTCCTGGAGTGGTCCCTCTGAGTGGTGGTGCTGGTCTTACCTCTGCTCACAGGCTTGTCCACACTCCTGGGAGGCTAGCTTTCTCCCAGAGCTATTTGCATATGGAGCCTTGTGGCACAGGCTACACATGAAAACCTGAAGACTCCTGTCCCAGGCTACTCCTCAGTCCCTTTGTCCTGAGGGTTCCCTGAGGGTACCTTTGAGTAAAAGTGCTGGTCTTACCAGCAGCAACAGCAGCAGCAGCAGGAGGAGGAGGGGGAGGATGAAGAGGAGGAGGAAGAAGAAGAGGAAAAGAAAAGAAAGAAAATAACTTGTCAGCCTTACTTTGAGTTCTAATATATACTAACTATTATATACTAGTGCAAATTACAGCCAAAAACTATTACACTTAGAAAGTTTATAAAATAGGGCTTGCCTAGCATGTACTAAACCGTGAGGTCAATTCCTCAGTACCTGCCTCCAAAATTAAGTGGATGGAATTAGGGTATCAACTCCAACGAGTTAACAACATTCTCAGCTTGAAAACAATGGAAAAAGGAAAGAATTTAGTGGTTTTGAATTTGAATTTTAACCAGTGTTTATTATATTTAATGGCAAAGGTAAGGAAATTTATTTTCAGAAAGTATGCAATAGAATTAATATTTTTATTATTTTGAAAACTTACAGAGATACAAAAGTATAGTTATACTAGCCTTTAAGTTCAAAAAAGCAAAAATACATTAGTAACCTCTTGATGTACATTAGATTTAATAAACATATTTAAAAATATTTAGTATTGACAGAAGGTAATCTGATGTTTTTTTGTTTGTCTTTTAGTTCTTCCAGATAGATTCATGTAGCCTAGGTTGGCCTTGAACTTGCTTTATAGCTTAAAGGGGCTTTGAATTCTTAATCTTCTTGTCTCCATATGCCAATTACTGTGATTATATGCATGTGCCATCAAGCCCAGTTGCAAATTTGATTTTTTTAAATCATTATTTACTATACTTTAAGTTTTTTCTTTAGATTTATTTTCTTGTGTCAGTATCTACAGCAAAATAATAGCTGGACACGTTAGCTGTTGTTATTCAGAACTTTGGTGGTAGTGTACCTGGGATGGTGCATGTCAGTAGCTCTACAAATATTTATTGCCCTCGAAATATTTTAGTGAGTCTCTTTGAAGGAAATGATTCAAAATGCAGGAGTCAGTAAATAAACAACAAAGAAAGAGTAATGTAGCATGGTTAAATACATTATGATGACAGAATGCAGTATTCTGGGTAATAGAATTAAGGGTGATTTTCTTTATCTGGTTTCTCAAAAATTCTATAATTTTACTGTTTTCTTTCATTTTCTATCTAAATCTTCAAGATGTGACATATACAGAAAAGGGATCTAATTTTGTTCAGTAGACAAAATGGGAACTATTAAAAAATAAAGTTGAAAATCTTTCCATTAGCTAATAACTATGTTAAGTATACTTTGTTATGTTGCTAAAGTTTTGTGATCGTAGGAACATATCTTTTTAAATTTTTAGTAAATTTAACATGAAAGGGGTAAATCTCATGGGGCCTCAATGGTAGACAAAGAACTGAAGACAACTAAAGAATACTGGAGGTGGGAGAAATAGTGTTCCCCAGAGAAGAGCACAACAATTGGTTATCAATACCAAGTGGTCATCCCTGAAAATATTCATACAAGTACCATTATACAGACTAAGCAAGTTGCATTTATATATTTAGGAGGGAAAGAGGGAAGGAAGGAGAGAGAGAGGGAAGGAGAGAGAATGAGAATGCACATGCACGTATGTGTTTGTGTGCTTAACAGTAATTAAAAGAGATTAGGAATTTAAAAGCATAAAGGAGGGCATGCAGGAGGGGTTTGGAGGAGGAAGGAGAAGGCGAGAAATGATGTAATTATAACCACAAATTTTTTTGTTTAAATTTTGAAAAAGAAAATAAAATCTAGTAGATACAGGAAACCTGAAGCAACACTTGCTCCCGAAGGGAACTTGGGAACTGGACTCAGGGGCAGACCCTCACTCTCTTTGTCAGTCTTTCTTCTATGTATATGTTTCCTCTGAAGTACAAACTGTTGTTTTGTAATTAAATAAGCCCATTGTATTTATTTATTCAGTCTCTATGATTTTAAGATTGTAAGTCCTTCCATGACCACTAAGATGTTTTATTTCAACTTGCAGAGCAGTCTGGTATGACTCAGTCTACTATCCAACTTCATGGCAGTTGGATCCAACAGAAGGGCCAAACCGAGAGAGGAGACGTTTGCAGAGATGCTATTTAACTATTCCAAATAAGTACCTCCTTAGGGACAGACAAAAGTTGGAAGGTAATGGTAACTTTGGCCTTGACCTGTGGGCATGACAGGTAATGGGTTGTTAAATAGATACACTGTCCATTCTTCTCAACAGGTGTGGTCCAGCCTCCACTCTCTTACCTTTTTGAAGATAAAACTCATTCTTCCTTCTCCTCTACTGTCAAGGACAAAGCTGCAAGTGAGTCCATCAGGTAGATCTGAGTCCATGCTTCCCTTCACTCTTAAATGAATGTACAAATTTAGCTCATTGAACGCTCCATGTATTGCTGATAATGCTGTGGTTTTAGGGAAGTCTTAAAAGAGGCTTAAAAAGTTGAGTAGCAAAGTCCAAATGGATATCAGTCATCTGCTCTGCCCCTTCCTAGCATATGTGTATTTTATCGTTGACTTTTTAGTCTCTGTAAATTAGGTAGAGTTACTGCTGGTGCTGTCCACAGGAGTGGAATGCAGTGACATAAAGTTCCTACCTGTCTACCTGCCTGGTCTGGGGTGTGTGAGGGAAATTATCCTTTATAGGCTTTTGTAGTAGTATTGAGTTTAAGTGTGTCAGTATGTATTAGTTGTTAACATTGTTGCCATATTCTTGTGCTTGTTATTATTATATTCATCTTTAAATGTTATATATTTATATTTTTTGTATGAGTGTTCTACATGTACACCTGCATGCCAGAAGAGGGGATCAGATCCTATTGTAGATGGTTGTGAGCCACCCTGGGTTGCTGGGAATTGAACTCAGGACCTCTGGAAGAGCATCCGGTACTCTTAATCACTGAGCCATCTCCCCAGCCCCCTATTGTATCCATTTTATAGTTAGAAACCTTACACCCTAAAAAGACAGGTGACTTGAGAACAGAAATTTTCTGATCCCAGTGTCCCCATTTTTAAAAACATGAAAACAAACACAAGCACTAGGGTTTCTTTCACACATTGAAGTATCAGTGACCTAACACAGTGTCTAGTTGCATTATGAAACCATTCTTAGGTAGCCGAATCCATATAGTCTGCATGCAGACTGCAGCGAACCTTAGCCTGTCCTCATGATTTCCATCATTTCCCTTCTGGTGAATGTTACATAAACAGCACAGGAGCATCGGCGGGGTTTAACATACTGGGCTTTTGCTACTGAAACTCTAGGCAGCTTTGCATTAATATTTTACTAGATTAAAAAAATCTTGAAGTCAGGGTTAGGGAATAAAAGCAAAAATTCAGTCATGGCAGTTTTAAACATGTCTTGACAGAGTGAATCGAAGATGTATCAGTGTTGCACCATCTAGAGAGACAGCTGGGGAATTGTTGTTAGGTAAGTTGCTTTCAAAGGAATTTCACTCATTCCCCTTCCTTTTCTATTCTTAAATAATTTTCAGCAATTTTCATAAGAAGTAAAGTTATTTAAATATCACTTCGGTGGCTTTGCTTTGACATTATGTACAGTGGATGCTTGAATGCATAGATAGTACCATTTTCCCATATGATAAAGTGAAATTATAAATTACACACAGAAAGAGGTTAACACAAATAACTCATGAAATAATACCACTACCATAAAGCTTTATAAATATGAGGCCTCTCAAAATATTTTATTGTACTGTCATCTTTTTACTTAAAGTACAATTTTATGTTTTCTCTTGGCATCTGTAACTTGCCAGCATCACCGCTCTTGCTTTTAGAAGCTATTATTAAAGTAAAATAGAGGTAGTTTGGTCATAAAGTGTTCCACATTGTAGCAGTCAGCCTGGTGACCAGCTGGTGTCTGACTAGTAGATTTGGATACACTACCAGAAGATGATCCACATAGCAAGAGTGAGCCAATAGCTAGGCAGTATTGACACGTTTCGTAAATATTCTAATTTTATTTTTACAAGAATTTTGGAAGTTTACTCTCACATACCCCCTTTTTAGTAATAAAACTAAGGCACAGAAAGATTAAACAACTGAGATCTTATGTTACTGAGTGTGCAGAACTGTTTCTAGCTGCTAGTATTCAAACTCAAGCCAGAAGACTTCAGAAGTTCCTACCTTTAACCACATTCAATAATGCATGCACACTTCAAACCTTTCTGTCCCTTACTTCCTGCAGGTAAATGTGGAATGTATTTTGTGGAAGACAACGCCTCTGATACAGTTGAAAGTTCAGTGAGTGATGACGTCATTTACTTAAACCTAGAAAAATTAAAACTGCATAAATCCAGTATAGTGACAGAGCTCACCCATTATCACTCTGTGTGGAGACTAGTATAAATTCCAAACTCTTTTAAAAAGGCTCTTTTTAAGGGAAGACTGTCATTGCCTTTTATGTTTGGCCTGGGTCTCAGCAATTCCAGTTATGATTCAAATTCTAACACACTCCTATCATTTCATGTCATTCTTCCTCGTCACTGTCCTCAACAGCAACAAATAAATGCTCCCTGCCACTCTCGGTTCACAACCAGGTACTTTTGCTATCAAAAGGAAAGGTAATTTTTGTATAATTGAATAACTCAGCCATTTTAATGTCTACATAGCTGGGTGATGATAACAGATTCTTCTGGATATGCTAGTATTGTAAAAATGAAGATAAGATTGAACTCTCGTATTATATAGAATGAAGCTTTTGGTGTTCTACAAACCTACACAGAGTCCTTCTAGGAGTCCTTACTGTTCCTAAGTCCTCCCTAACATATGCAGTGGTGCATAGTGAGAGGGTCTCCAGATAGTCTTACTTTTTGGCATGGAAGAATGTGTGTTTTGTTTTGACATGGTTTTTAGGTAATGGAAATACTTTTGTCTGTTTCCTTTGTCTTAGAGCCTTCAAGGGGAGTTAGAACCGGCATCATTTTCCTGGACATATGAGGAAATTAAGGAAGTTCATAGGCGCTGGTGGCAGCTGAGAGATAATGCTGTAGAAATCTTTTTAACAAATGGCAGAACACTCCTACTGGCATTTGACAATACCAAGGTAAATTCACCATTATTAGATATGTAATTGTTGAAATGATATAACGATGCTATTAGTTAAATGAACTTTAATTAAATGAAGGTTAATTTTCTTAAACTGGTGCTCTAAGATTATGTAAAATATACCTTATATTTTAGTCTTAATTAATGGAATCCTTAATCTTATAATAAAAGTTCTCTCTGGTCTGTAAAATGTTAAATTTGAAGTCCCTAAAGTAACTGAAAGGAGTAGTTAGCCCTTGTTCAGGATACAGTCCGCCCTTGATCCGCCATCACTTCCCCACAGCTCTTTCGAGGATGGAGGAAGCCCTGGGAGAAGGGACACATACTGGCTACCACCAGCTTGTCCCTGTAGTCCCTTCTCCTACCTTTGGGCCCTTAGGTTCTCTCCAGAAATGCTCCACTCCTGCGTTCTTCTCTTTGTCCTGTCCAGCTTGCCAGAGCCTCTCTTGCTAAGCCCGTGCTCCTTACCTTACCTGTCCCTCAGAAGCATTTGACGTGCTGACTAGCCTTTCCTTTCCACTCTTGAATGCCTTCCTGTCCGGGGCCCTGGATTTCCATTTTTTCCGTTGCCAGCTTTCCCACTCAGCATGTTTGCAGATCCTTCTTGAGTAGCTCAGGCTCATTCTTCAGACCTCTTCTCATCCACCTCATGGATGCTTTCAGAGCAGTCTGTGTCCTACAGCGTTCAGCTCTGTGTCAGTTCCCAGGCCTCTCCCCTGCACACCACACCCATTTACTTAACTCTGATTTGCTATCTCCACCCTGAAAATATCCTTCCCCCTTTTCCATAAATGAAACCTCATCTCTCTGATGTCCAAGCTCAAACCCTTGAGTACCATAGTAAACTCTGCCATTCCTCTCACTCTGCATGTCTGCTCCATCTACACACACTCTTGGCCTGACTGAATGGCTACTGAGCCACCATCATTTCTCACCAGAAGCATTTGTAGCAGCCGCCTAACTGCCCATCCATATCCACAGCCCACACCTTCAGTCCGGTTCATTACTCTAGTCAGAACTCTCTTGTTGCTTGTCAAGCTGCTCACTGAGAGTCAGAGCTCTTACAAGAGCCTAATAAAGCCTCCAGGTAGTCAAGAACCTTATTACTTCCTGACTTCATCTGCTTTTCTCTCCAGTACTCATATCCACGGTAGTTTTCTTCCTGGATATATCAGACATACTGATGCTGCAGGGCCTTTGTACTTAACTGCTGCCCAGAGTGCTTTTCTCCATAGAATTTCCAGTGACTCACTCTTAGGCCCCTTGATAAGTGTTTCCTCATCAGAGTCCCTTACTGTACCAAACAGCCTCCCTTCCCTCTTGACCCTGACTATATGAAATATGAGTGTCTTAGTCACTTTTCTATTGCTGTGAAAGAGACACTGAGACCAAGGCAACTCTTATGAAAGAAAGCATTTAATTGGGGCTTGCTTAGTTTCAGAGGTTTAATCCATTAACATCACGGCAGGAAACATGACAACATGCATGGCACTTAAGCAATAGCTGAGAAGTACATACTGATCCATGGGAAGGGGGAGCTGGGCCTAGTGTGGGCTTTTAAAACCTCAGAGTCCACCCCCAGTGGCATTCCTCCAAGGCTACACCTCCTAGTAATCCTTGTAATCCTTTTGTAATACTTGTAAACAGCTCCGCTCCCTGGTGACCAAATACTTAAACACTGTGAGGGCCATTCCCATTTAAACTACCACAAGCAGCCCCTCTGTAACCAACCCAGTGGTGCCCAGCATTCCTGCAACCTATGCTGTGCTTTCTCCATGAGGCTCTTTTAGTGCCCAGGACTCTCCCTGCAGAATGTCTAGACCTGTGTTCTGTGTTCCATTGCCCGTACCTGGAACACTGCTGGCACATGGGTGTGATTTATGTGCTGCATGAATGAAAGACTTTTTTCCTTCCAGAATCAGGATACACTCTCACAAATTCCTATCCATCTATTTTAGTATTTGGCAGCCTTTGAATTTAGGTGACATTTTGGGGGTTTTGGTACTGTGTTTCTTCTGTCTGTTCCCACATTTCATTCATTCTTACCTATCACTGTTACATTAGTGGATCTTCTTCCTACACTTGTAATAGTGACTTCTAGGTGGATCTTCCAAACCCATTTATTTAGTTTGTTTTGGAAGACTCAGAATACCCCCTTTTATTAACCTCTAAAAAAAGATCTATGGAGCGAGGGTATAGCTCAGTGGTAGAATGTTTGCCTAGAGTGAACAAGGCCCTGGGTTTAATCCCAAGAAGCACAGGGTTGGTGAAATTGATCCTCTTCAGTCAGTAGTGGGTTTGTATCCCACTTACATCAGATAGTGTATTTAATTCTTAGGAGGTAAGCATCATCACCTCCATGTTATAGATAGAAGAGCAGCACAAAGGGTGTAGCAGGAACACATAGACCAGATTTTTTCTGATAAGGTCAGACTGTCAGTAAACCATGCTACACATTTTTTCAATTATTTTTTACTATCCATGTCTAAGTGATTTCTGTGCATAACTTTTCCTTGGAAATTATGAGCAGATAATACAGACATTTCTGCCAGATAACCTTACAAGCAGATTCATCCAGCAGTAAGCCTAGTAACCAAGAGCCTGCCTCTGGAAGGAAACTGCAATCAGAGTTTGGCTCTCTATCATTTAACGCAGATTTCTTGGAGGATTTTAGATTAATAACATGCCTAAAATGCTCTGCTTTTCTAGGGAAGTATCAATAAACCTAACACTATCTGGTCTCTTTTTCTCCTTTCCTTTTAGGTTCGTGAGGATGTGTACCAGAGCATTCTCACAAACAACCTCCCAAATCTCCTGGAGTACGGCAACATCACTGCCCTGACAAACCTGTGGTACACTGGACAGATTACCAATTTTGAATATTTGACTCATTTAAACAAGCATGCAGGCCGATCCTTCAATGATCTCATGCAGTACCCGGTGTTCCCCTTCATCCTCTCTGATTATGTTAGTGAGACTCTTGACCTCAATGATCCATCTATCTACAGGCAAGTAAAAGCATCACATCTTGGGTTCATATGCATACTGAACTTATACCACTAACGTTTTTACTTTGAAAATCTTCAAAAATGCACAAAAATTTAATGATTATTGAAGCCTTTATAATTCATTTTCTACAATTCATCAATTGTGAATTATGAATACTTTACCAAACTTGCATCATATTCTTTCTTTTTATTTGAAACATCTAGTTATGTTACCTCCGAGTTCTACAGTATACATCTCTAAACAATAGGCTATGTCCTTATATCACTATAGTACGGGCATGCAAATCTAAGAAACTTAACAGCCCCAATAATACCTGATATACTCACAGTCTCCTGCTTATTTTGACAATGCCTTTTATAATTGGTTATTTTGAATCAGGTCCGCTATTGCATTTGATTGCTGATATATGAAAAATATATCTAGAAATGCCTTTTAAGGTTTTGTATGTATGGTTATTTATTTTATTTTATTTTTTTGTAGCATGATAACATTTGTTCCAGTCACCCCTGTTTGTCAGAGAGCAAGGATCAGCTCAGAAGGCTTACTTGTATTCAATTTACCCTTTCTTTTGTGAGAACTCCACCATAGATGGCCATGTGAGCTTTCTGTCAGCTGTGCTCCCCCCTGTGAGAATGCTCATGATGACTCATAGGTGCAGATTCACACTGAACGTTTATCTAATTGTTTTGGCCATGACATTATTGCTTAGATCGATTATTTTAGCAGAAGTTGTATGAAGAGGGTTTCTTATCTGTCTTCGTTAGGACTTGCTCTTGCTGCAATGAAACACCATGGCCAAGCAGTTGAGGAGGAAAGGATTTATTTGGTCTACACGTCCATATTGCTGTTCATCATCAAGGGAAGTCAGGACAAGAACTCAGACAGGGCAGGGGCCTGGAGGCAGGAGCAGAGGCCATAGAGGGGTGTTTATTGGCTTGCTCAAGATGGCTTGCTCAGCTTGCTTTCATATAGAACCCAGACTACTAGCCCAGGGATGGCACCCCTCCATGATAGGCTGGTACCTCCCTATCAATCACTAATTAAGAAAACGACTTCTTACAGCCTGATCTGATGGAGGCATTTTCTCAGTTAAGGCTCTCCCCTTTCAGATAACTGTGGCTTGTGTCAAGTTGACATAAGACTAGCCAGCACATCATGCCTTCATTTCTTATATATTTATGAGAAGCAAGCCACCAAGGTCTGTTCCATTATTTGGCCACTTCCTCCTGAGGCTGACTACTAAGATCCAGCTATCAAAGTATTGAAGTCCAGCAATCAGAAGCTCCCTTTGACTCACCTAATTAACATACCCAATGTAAATTAAACACCTCATTCTAACATGGGGTTTCCCCTTGTACCTTTATAAACCACCATTTTCCTTTGGGCCACAGCTGTCTATTTCTATCCAGTAGTAGTCCTTTCCCCTCCTCCTCCCTCCCCTCCCCCTCCCCCTCCCTCTCTCCCCTCTTCAGTTCCCTTTCTCCCTCATTCTCTATCTCCTGTCTTTGTCTCTTATTCCATGCCTCCGTCTCTCTGGGATAAATAAATCTCCTTTGTGCTGAGAACTTGGTCTTGGGGGTCCTGAGCCTGTACTTTACCTTACAGGTACTATGGGGGTAGTCTCTTAATTTGAACTTTGAGAATTAAAGGAAAAGGATTTAGCTTTTTTTCTGCCTTTCCTGAACAAATTGTTATTTTAAAGAAACCAGATAGTCCAAGTTCATTGGCAAATATTTTATTTAGTTAAAAAAAACTCTCTTACTTAAAGAAAAATTGACTTCAAATATTCCACTTGGGAAGTTTTTAAATAATTTAGTTATAACCTTCCTCCAACAAGCCTGACTTGGCCCTCAAGAAATCAGGTTCAAGTTAATTCACAATGGTACATTGTCTGTCGTTTAGATATTATATACACTGCTCTTGGACATGTCAACATTTTACACGTTGCTGGCATAAGTGTATGTGATGTTTCTGGAAAGCAGTTTGACAGTATAGATCATAAAAACCTGTTAAATGTGCATACTTGATTTTAGCAAGTTAGCGTCCAGGAATTATTCTTGAGAATGCTGAAGAACATATGTTCAACATAAAGTTTCCAGCTTAACCAGCAGTCATTTTATGGGGGCTGGGACCTAAACTTGCCTAGCTCTTTGCTTGTTATCTGGCACTCTGTGCAAAAGTTTAACAGGAATGTGGTGCTCCTGGCATTTTTTTCAAATTATCTAAAATTTAGAAGCAGCCTGAAGGCCCAGTGTTAGACTTTAATACACTTTTGTATGCTGCAACTACTAAAGCAGTATTTGTAGGGCTGGTGAGATGATTCAGCACATCAGACTGAGGTGAGTTTGATCCTTGGAACCACGTGGTGCATAGAACCAACTTTCATAGCATGCATACCCACACATGTACACAAAATAAGTAAATGTGTAAGAATGGTAGAAATATATTTTGTAAGCATGGAAAGACATTCTTTTGTCTAAAATATATATAGGTACCTACTAATAAGCAGAAAAACAGCTGGACAGATACATTCTAAAATGTTTTACCTGTGAGTTGTTTATTTTGTTCACTCAACTGTAATTTCTTCACTTGGCGGTCTGTTCGTCTATTTGAGGCAGGGACTCACTATGTAACTCTGGATAGTGTAGAACTTGCTATGTAGATCAGGCTGGCCTTGAACTCACAGAGATCCATCTGCTTCCACCTCCCAAGTGCTAGGATTGAAGGCATGTGTCACCACAGCTGGAAACAACTGTAATTCTTAATATTCAGCCATAAAAATATAATCTTATCTAAGAAGATTTATTATAACATTCTTAAGGAGTGAAAGAATATGCCAGGGTTTTAAGATAATTCATATTTTGAGGGTAAAAACTGACATCTATTTCATAAACCCTTTTTACTCTTTGATGAAGTCTCTAAGATTACACTGCTGTCACCAGAATTTTCATTTAATGTTACTGAACTCCACAACCCTAGGAAATAGTAATTTATCAGAAAAAGAAAAAAAGAAAAAAGAAAGCTGTGTCATGAGGGTGTGGGAGAACATTCTAGTAACCCCATCACTGGGGAGACTAAGACAGGAGGACTGTTGCTGGCCTGAACTGCAAAGTGAGTTTAAGGATAGCTTGGGCTACATAGTAAGGCCTTGTCTAAAGAAAACAAATACATCTGAATAAGCCAGAGGGGTTAGATTTACTGAGCTCTAAGGAGACTTTGCTGTTGGTCAAGGTATAGTGCCAGATATTGACATTATAGATAGCCTCTCCATTGTGTCTTAGCCAGAGCAGTGGTCCCGCATATCACAACTGTTTATCCTGCCCCTTTGTGTACCATACAGCAATGCTGAGAGGTGTTTTAAGTGAAGACATGTGCCTTGCATTCCTTGGCCTCTAAGAACATCACGGGTTATTAATAGTGGGAACTCCATTACTAACATGTTCATCTGTGTGCACACCTGCATGACAGCATCATCCAGAAGAGTCAGTAATTCACCATACAGATACAGATCTTTACTTGCATTTCCTAAACAGTTTACGGGGCCAGGATTTTGAATGGTGACTGTTGGTTGCAAAGCAACATTCTTACGTGAGTTAAGGCCTGTACATTTTCAGGGTGACGACATGAGTAGCTTAATTCTGATGGTATCAAATTACTTCATATTTTCTATCATTTCTTCTTTCATAGAAACCTATCTAAGCCTATAGCTGTGCAGTATAAAGAAAAAGAAGACCGTTACGTTGACACATACAAGGTAGTTTTAGTTTCCTTTAATACTTTGATGCATGAAAAATGGAGTTTTATGAATTTACACTTTTTAAATTTGTAGTGTTTATTTTTCTGTCTTTTGTTTCCTTATTCATTAAGAACTATAAATTATATAAGACTGAAAATTGTTTTTGTCTTAGTTCTCTGAAAACAGATTCCAAGAATAGAAAGAAAGTCTACTGTTATTTTGGCACAATTCAAAAGCTAACTAGTCTACTATTTTTTCAAATGCATAAAAATTATACTTCCTATAAAAATCACAGATTTTCAGAGATGCAACTATTTATGCCTCTGGATATTATTTATATTATATAGAAATAGTGATGTCTTTACATTAATATGACCACATTAATTTATGAAATAAAGGTCGTTGGTACTGCAGGGACACTAGCTTACTCAAGCAGGTGGCTCTGGCAGGCCTTGCCCTTTTCTCTCATTCTCTCTGCCTTGCTAAAAGTCCTTGGATGACTTTGTTAAAGCAAGCCACTAAGGCCTGTTCCTTTATTTGGCCACTTCTTCCTGTGGCTGACTACCAAGTCATATACTACTGAATATGTGTTTATTTCTCCTACAACACTAGACATATTCAGAAAATATGCATTTTACATATAAGTGAGATTTCCTATTAAATAAAATGAGTTATGCATGTTGACAATGTTAATATTAATATAATTTTATTGGGAACTTGGAAAACTAACTTACCATATAGTACATTCTTCATAATAGTGTAATGATAGGAGTGGCAGAAGCAATTCTCTCATATTCCCACATAACTCATATCCCAATTCCAGAGACGTCCCTCTAAGTACCTGAAACTCGCTATTTGATTTTTCTGTAATTGAAAATATGCCAGCCTATCTCTGTGAGTTTGAGGCTAGCCTGGTCTACACAGAATTTCAGGATGGCCAAGGCTACACAGAGGAAACTCTGTCTTGAAAAACCAAAAAGAAAGGAAGAATGGAAAGAAGGAAGGAAGGAAGACAGACAGACAGAAAATAAATATGACAGTCTGTGAGAGTCAAGACATTACTTGAAAATTCACTACATCAAACTTTGTTATCAGGCAGACAGAGCTGTAACAATGAGCATAGTGACATGAAATGTGTAGCTGAACTGCCTTTGTGATGGGGAGAGTGGGAGGTGGGAAAGATCATCATTTTCTTTTTAACTCTGTGTATGCTGTGCAAAACTGTCACACACCATTGTGTTAATAGTGGTGATGTATGCTATCTTACTATATTTCCATTCCTAGAGAAGCACTCAAAGCATATTCATGAAACTGTTCAGTACAGGCATCTCTTGGTAAGATGAGCTCTTGGAGATATTGGAGCTATTAGCTCGGAGTGAGAATGCAAAACGGGTGTGTTCTTATGACGGGATAGGAGTGGAGATAGAGCGAACTGGGTGTTCTCATTCGGCCTGGGGTCAGTAGGAGTTGTTCAAAAAGGCTATGGGATCTGTACACTTTTGGGAAGTCAAGAATAATGTCAGAGGGCTGGAGGAGAATGGAAGAGAAAACTAGCCGTACATGGCGCGCACAATCGAAAACCCTCTTGCTCTGTGTCCTGCAGTACTTGGAGGAGGAGTACCGCAAAGGGGCCCGGGAGGACGACCCCGTGCCTCCCGTGCAGCCGTACCACTATGGCTCCCACTACTCCAACAGTGGCACTGTGCTCCACTTCCTGGTCAGGATGCCTCCTTTCACTAAAATGTTTCTAGCCTATCAAGGTAAGGATGTCTTCTGTAACCTCCCCAAAAGTCATACTATATCATTAGAACAAAAAACCTCAACTAGCTTCCTGAAAATTAACCCTAACCAAGTGCAGGAAAAGGAATTCTACTTAACTAGTTACTAAAATATTCCTCTAGCTCCAGAGGATCCTGTACCCGCTTCTGGATTCTGCAAGCACTTGTACTCACATGTGTGTACATATTTCTGCCCCCACTTAAAAAGAAAATAAATTCTTTAGAAGGTGGACTGGGAGAGGAATAAAATCTGGAGTATAAATAGATAGATAGATAGACAGATAGATAAATGATAAAACAGGTAGGTAGTCAAGATTTTACCTTTAGTGTCTACATTTATAAAAAATGCAGTTGACTTTTTAAAAATTAGGATCTAATTCACAAACTGTAAACTTTGCCAGTTAATTATAATCAGCTCATCTAATATTTTGTGTAGCCCTGGCTGTCCCAGAACTCTTCCTGCCTCTCCATTCCGAGTGCTAGGATTAAAGATATGTACCACTTACACCTGGCTCAACTCTCTTTTAAAGACTTGCAACACAGTAATTATTTCAAAGCACAAAGGTTTTATTTATTGCTTTTGTAAATTTTTTGTACAAACGTCTGTTATGGGAAAGTATTGTTATTACCTCTAATAACTAGTTAATAGAGAACATACTTTAGTAAAGCTTGCTAGTAATCTAGCTTGACCTTTTTGCATGACAGCCAGAACATGACTGTGCCCCAGTACAAAGGATCACTAAGGACAGACTTGCTGCACTATCCAATAAGAGCTGAGCTCTGTAGTTACTCCTCATGACCTCTGTGTAGGGAACCATTGTGCATTAAGTTTGTCCTACCCTGATTTAGACATATTTAGTCTTTTAATCTTTTTTTTTTTATTGGATACTTTCTTTATTTACATTTCAAATGTTATCCCTTTTCCCCCCTTCCCGGAAACTCCCTATGCCATCCCCCCTCCTCCTGCTTCTATGAGGGTGCTCCTCCACTCACCCATCCACTCCCTCCTCACTGCCCTAGATTCCCCTACACTGGGGCATCTATGAAGCCTACATAGGACCAAGGACCACTCCTCCCACTGATGCCTGACAAGGCCATCTGCTGCTTCATATGCAGCGGGAGCCATGTGTACTCCTTGGTTGGTGGCTTACTCCCTGGGAGCTCTGGGAGGGAGGCATTGGGGGGGGGGTCTGGTTGGTTGATATTGTTGTTCTTCCTATGGAGTTGCAAACCTCTTTAGCTCCTTCAGCCCTTGCTCTAACTCCTCCATTAGGGACCCTGCGTTCAGAACAATGCTTGGCAGTGAGCACCCTCCTCTGTAATTGTAAGGCTCTGGCAGGGCCTCTCAGGAGACAGCTATATCAGGCTCCTTTCAGCAAGCATTTTTTTGGCATCCACAATAGTGTCAGGGTTTGGTGACTGTATATGAGATGAATCCCGAAGTGGGAAAGTCTCTGGATGGCCTTTCCTTCAGTCTCTGCTTTACACTTTGTCTCCATTTTTGCTCCCATGAGTATTTTGTTCCCCTTTCTAAGAAGGACCGAAGCACTCACACTTTGGTCTTTCTTCTTCTTGAGCTTCATATAGTCTGTGAATTGTATCTTGTGTATTCAGAATCTTTGGGCTTATCATCTTATCAGTGAGTGCATACCATGTGTGTTCTTTTGCAATTGGGTTACTTCACTCAGAATGATATTTTCTAGTTCCATCCATTTGCCTAAGAATTTCGTGAATTCATTGTTTTTTATAGCTGAGTAGTATTCCATTGTGTAAATGTACCACATTTTCTATATCCATTCCTCTGTTGAGGGACGTCTGAGTTGTTTCCAGCTTCTGGCTATTATAAATATGACTGCTATGAACATAGTGGAGCATGTGTCCTTGTTATATGTTGGAGACTCTTTTGGGTATATGCCCAGGAGTGATATAGCTGGGTCCTCAGGTAGTATTATGTCCAATTTTCTGAGGGTCTGGCAAACTGATTTCCAGAGTGATTGTACGAGCTTGCAATCCTACCAACAATGGAGGAGTGTTCCTCTTTCTCCACATCCTCACCAGCATCTGCTGTCACCAGAGTTTTTGATCTTAGCCATTCTGACTGGTGTGAGGTGGAATCTCAGGGTTGTTTTGATTTGCATTTCCCTGATGACTAAGAATGTTGAACATTTCTTTAGGTGCTTCTCAGCCCTTCAAGTTTCCTCAGTTGAGAATTCTCTGTTTAGCTCTGTTCCCCAATTTTTGTTAGGGTTATTTGGTTCTTTGGAGTCTAACTTCTTGAGTTCTCTGTATATATTGGATATTAGCCCTCTATCAGACGTAGGATTGGTAAAGATCTTTTCCCAATCTGTTGGTTGCCGTTTGGTCCTATTGACTGTGTCCTTTGCCTTACAGAAGCTTTGCAATTTCATGAGGTCCCGTTTGTTGATTCTTGATCTTAGAGCATAATGGCTACTCCAGCTTGTTTCTTGGGACCATTTGCTTAGAAAATTGTTTTCCAACCTTTTACTCTGAGGTAGTGTCTTAGTCAGGGTTTCTATTTCTCCACAAAACATCATAACCATGAAGCAAGTTAGGGAGGAAAGGGTTTATTCAGCTTACTCTTCCACATTGCTGTTCATCACTAAAGGAAATCAGGACTGGAATTCAAGCAGGTGAGGAAGCAGGAGCTGATGCAGAGGCCATGGAGGGATGTTACTTACTGGCTTGCTTTCCCTGGCTTGCTCATCTTGTTGTCTTATAGAACCCAAGACTACCAGCACAGAGATGGTACCACCCACAAGGAGCCCTCCCACCTTGGTCACTAGTTGAGAAAATGCCTTACACCTGCATTTTATGGAGGCATTTTCTCAACTGAAGCTCCTTTCTCTGTGATAAACTCCAGCTTGCGTCAAGTTCACACACAAAACTAGCCAGTACAGATAGTGTCTGTCTTTTTTACTGAGGTGTGTTTCCTGTATGCAGCAAAATGCTAGGTCTTGTTTATGTATCAGGTTTGTTAGTCTGTGTCTTTTTATTGGGGAATTGAGTCCATTGATGTTAAGAGATATTAAAGAAAAGTGATTGTTACTTCCTGTTATTTTTGTTGTTAAAGGTGGAATTATGTTTGAGTGGCTATCTTCTTTTGGGTTTGTTGAAAGAAGATTACTTTCTTGCTTTTTCTAGGGTGTAGTTTCCCTTCTTGTGTTGGTGTTTTCCATCTATTATCCTTTGTAGGGCTGGATGTGTGGAAAGAAATTGTGTAAATTTGGTGTTGTCATGGTTTCTCCATCTATGGTAATTGAGAATTTACAATAATTTGAGAGTATAGTAGTCTGGGCTGGCATTTGTGTTCCCTTAGTGTCTGTATGAGATCTGCCAAGGATCTTCTAGCTTTCATAGTTTCTGGTGAATTCTGGTGTAATTCTGATGTTACCTGACGTTTTTCCTTTAATGCTTTTAATATTCTTTCTTTGTTTTGTGCATTTGGTGTTTTGACTATTATGTGATGGGAGGAATTTCTTTCCTGGTTTAAATCTTTTTGGAGTTGTGTAGGCTTCTCATATGTTTATGTGCAGCTCTTTCTTTAGGTTCGAGAAGTTTTGTTCTATAAGATCTTTTTGGACATAATAACATTCATTTGGGAATGTCATTTTTTTTAAAAATGGCAGTGAAAACTGAATATTTTAATGTAGTTTAAAACACTGCAGTGCTATTAGCATCCCTCCAACTAAAACTATTTCTTCCAGTGTAGCCCAAGAATCCATCAATATGAAATTCCCAGTCAACCATCAATCTTTATTATATTGCTGTTATGAATAGATTCATATACACTATTACCTGTTCTTCATCAAGTAGTTACATTGTTGTTGTTTTGAAACTCAGTCTCCTATAGCAAGGTGAGCCTTAAACTTGTGTAGCTGAGATTGGCCTTGGATTCTTCTCCTCCACCTCCCAAGTGCTGATATTACAAGTGTGCACTGCCATAACTAGATCTGCATTGAATATTTATGAATATGTTATTTTTAAACCTTAACATTACCTTAATCCACATTTATTTCAATTTCATTAGTTTTATGCTGACTTTGATTTTTTTTCTTAACCTAATGAGTTATTTCAGTAATTCTAAACCTTGACACTGTAGTTACTTTAAGCTACTTATTTTTTTGTTTCAAGTGTTGCCCTCTGTATTCCAGAACATTTTAGCAGCATCCCTAGCTTCTACCAATTAATGTTAGTGGTACATGAACTCTACCATGTTGTGGCAACCAAAAATAACTTCAGACATTACCAAATAACAACTAGAGGGCAAACATGCTACCCATTGAGAACCACTGATATAACATAAACATATTCTAAATTCTAGTAATTTTTAGTAGGACTTTTTTCTCTATTTTTTCTTTTATTAGATACTTTCTTTATTTACATTTCAAATGTTATCCCCTTTCCAGGTGTCCCCTCTGAAAACTCCCTACCCTATTGGGTCCCCTAGCCTCTGTGAGGGTGCTCCCCTCCCCACCCACTCCTGCCTTCTCACCCTGGCATTCCCCTACACTGGGGTATTGAACCCCCTCAGGCCCAAGGGGACTCCCTCAGTAGGACTTTTTTAAGAACAGAAACTACAAAGAATCTTATAACCCAAACAGAACCTCTTGTGCGATACTCTTGTTACCTAGTAGCTTAGTCTGAGTTCTGTATGCCTAACTCCATGATGACCTGACATTTCTTACTTTCTGGAAAAAAAAAAACCAAAAAGTATAAATTTTATTTTTCCCCAGATTTAATTTAATGGCCAGCCAGTGCTAACTGGCTCAGTGTAGTAGATGGAAAAGTGATAAAAATAGTGGAAAATGTAGCTCAGCAGAGCAGATGAGCTTGGAGAAAGAAACAAGCTCATTCTTTTGACATTGCTGTGCTTGGTGTGGAGATTTGTCCATGACAGTGTCTACACAAGAAGTCCACAAGTGTAGAAGCATGTTAGGCAATACAGCACAGTCCCTCAGAACCATACACACAGTTTCTGTTCTCAGCAATGCCTTTGCATGTCATTTAATATTCCCAGACTGTGATTATGTTCATAGAAAAGATATGGGGATAAAATTCACTTTCTTTTGTCACCAGGAAAGAAAATGAACAGAAGTGAATATGCTCAGTTTTATATTGATAAAAATCTTTTGAGCTAAGTATTGGTGCATCTGAAAAGCAGCTGTGAGTGTTGCGTGTTGTGTCTGTTGTGTAGGAGTAGAAGGTACTAAGTAAGGGGAGGAAGTGGTCTGAAGGGGAGGGAGGAGAAGCAAATGAAGACAATAAATAGCTTGTTTTCTTCCCATGCGGAATCTAATATATCAAAACACACACATTAACATGAAAGCAGAAGAGGGCCTATCTGCTGGAGACCATGAGGGTGGGCATCAATGTGAGTGAGGAAGGAAAGGTGGGGGATAATAGGAGAAACAAATACAAGAAAGTAACAGTGAACTAATGCATGAAAGTTTTAATAATCAAATATTATTTTGTGCACTAAAAGTTTCATTTTAGAAAGCAGTGGTCCCACTCTTTAGAAAAAAAATATTTAAATAGTCTTGGTGAGTATTTTCCAACCATTGTTGCCCCTCCTGTCCTCTCTCTTCCCCTTTCTTCTCTCTTACGTGTCTAGGTGTCTAGGTGTGGGTGTCCAGATGCGTGTGTGAAGGTGTCTGTTTGTGGAGGCCGCAGATCACCAACAGAGGTCCTCCTTAACTCTTCCCCAATTTATCTTTTGAAATGGGACCTTTCACTGAACCTAGAACTCATCATGTCTGCTCAGCTGCATGGCCGCTGAGCTCATATACAGAGCACCCAGTGCTGGGTGATAGACACACATCTACCCACCTGACCTTTACATGCGTGCTTGGGATCATCCTTTTATCCTTGTGCTTTGCTAAAAGGTACCAAAGCCACCTAAGCCATCTTTTCAGTCTGTAATTTTCCCTTTTTAAAATTATACATTCATTTAATAAAGACATCATTATTGTGTGTCCATTGTGTGCTGGGTATGGGTGGGCCTAGACTCCTGCTTTTGTGAAGGTTTCATTCTAACTGAGTAGAAGACAGAAGTCATCTAGGCAGGTAGATGCTGGAAATTCTATTAGAGGTGTGATGGAAGCAAAATGCAGTTGAAAATAACGTGATCTCAAGAATTGGAATAATCCTTTAAATAAACCAAAGGGCCATGACTTTAACCATTTTTGAAACAACAAAAGCTATGGGAAGCTTCAAGTGGAATATGGTCTTTGTGTCTTTGTTATATTATTAACATTTTTTTGTAGATCAGAGTTTCGACATTCCAGACAGAACTTTTCATTCTACAAACACAACCTGGCGCCTCTCATCCTTTGAATCCATGACTGACGTGAAGGAGCTGATTCCAGAGTTTTTCTATCTTCCTGAGTTCTTAGTGAACCGTGAAGGTAAACAGCAGATCATTTCTCACGTATTTCGAAGGGCATGCAATAGAGTTATAATTTTCCAGGGGTAAAAGTAGCTTTTCTAAGACTTGAAGTTTGAATTCTCAGACAGGAGAGATTCATGTCATTCTATCTATAATTTTATTTCCAGGTGAGCTTGAGGACTTCTAAAGTTTTATAGGACTGACGACTGGGTACATTTAGAAAACTATATTTTTAACTATTAAAATTATGTTTAGTATGCACTTTAACCTTATTACATAATTTTTTTCTGTTTGTAAAAGTTACTCTCATTAAAAAGTTATAGTAAAAAGCAATTCATTGAAAATGTAATTAAGATCTGAATGTTTTTCTAAGGAAATGAGTGAAATAAAGCACTCTGCGACTAGGGCTATGGTTCAGTTGGTGCTGTGCGTGCCTAACGTGTACCACTTACACCAGGTGTGGTGTGCATGCCTCTAATCTAAAGGATGGGTGGAAAGAACACAAAGAAGAAAAACTCTCTCAGAATTATCTAATAATCAAAAGACAGAGGATATTCTGGAGGATAAATTCCAATGCTGTGATGCCAGGGACCAGTGACCTTGGCCACCCTTTCCTGTTCTTTGACAGAATCTCTCAGAGAACTTTGAGAGGGGTACTTTAGAGTTGCTTTCCTTAATTTCATGTGACCCTTGAGAATACATGAAATTGAGACTATCTTTAAGTAAGTCAGTGTTAGACAAAACACCTTAGAATTTCATTGTTTGCTATATTCTGAGACTATTTGGTGAATTATTAATGCACTTAACCTACTAGTTACCCTAGAGTTGTTTCATCATGCTGGCTAACCAAAATCACCTCAATGTGGTGCTCCAATGGCACACAATATGCAATACTAATACAAAAGTATAAGTCAAATATCAGCACCTACAGCTTGGAGTAAGCACATGTGGATTTCAGTTTAGAAATCATTTAAATCTACTGCCTGATTTCTGTGTAGTCTTTCAAGTACATTCTTATTATGGCTTTATGACAAGTCACCCCAACACCTAGTGACTCAAAGCAACAATAAATTTGCTATTAATTACAGTTTTTGCAAGTCTAAGTCAAGTAAGTGTCCTTGTTTGCATTCAGAGCTTAGACTGATAGGGCAAAGGGAGTGGTAGATCCATAGCTCCTTTCCTTAAGTTGACCTATGCTTTTTCAGAGGTGTTCTTCAAGGATGTTGATTTGGGCTTCCTCACAAACTATTTGGCCACTCAGGGCTCCAAAGGCAAGTGTCCCAAGAGAGAGAAAAAGAAGATAAATTACCTTTTCTAACCTAGCCTTGTCAGCCAAATAGTGGATCTTGCTCCCCTATGTCAATCCAGATTCAGATTGAACATTCGCAGTCAACCACTTGTTAATGGGGAACTAACACACCCAGAAAAGCATACATAGAAAAAATGATAACAGCTTCTTATTTAAAGGTAAATAAAACAATAGCTTTTATTGTTAAAGAAAATTTTATTGGGTATGGGCGTTCTGCCTACATGTGTGTCTGTACCACATTCATGCAGTACTGGCAAAGGTCAGAAGAGCATTGAATCCCCCAGAACTGAAGTTACAGATAGTTGTGAGCCTCCATGTGGATGCCAAGAATTGAACCCAGGTCCTCTGGAAGAGTATCTAGTGTTCTTTTTGTTGTTTTGTAGTTTTTTGTTTGGTTGGTTTTTGTTTTTCAAGATAGAGTTTATCTGCATAGTCTTGGCTGTCCTGGAACTCACTCCATAGAACAGGCTGGCCTCAAACTCAGAGATCTGCCTGCCTCTACTTCCTGAGTACTGAGATTAAAACCATGCACCACTACCACCAGCTTACAACTGTTCTTAAACACAGAGCCATCTCTCCAACCCCTGCAACCTATTATTAAAACTGTAACTTCTGAGGAAGGAGCCTTCTGGTTTCCATCTCTGGCAGGAGACCTCTGCCTGGGCCACGAGAGCTCCATAGACAAATAGCACTGGGAGAAAGATAGCCTCCCAGGAATATGGGCTAGCCTGTCTGCTCAGAGGGACCCACCTGGAATACCCAGGACACAGGGACTGAGGAGTGGTCTTCGGGTTCTTTCGGTGGCCGGGGAGCGGATCCTGTGACACAGGGCTCCATACTCAAATAGTGCCAGGAGAGAGCTGGTATCCCAGAAGTGCTGACACACCTTCAAGCACAGGTAAGACCACAACTTCTGTTCAGATTCACTGGATCAAGAGGGACCCTTGCAGAGCCGTCAGGACACAGGAAACAAGGGACAGATGGGGACTAGATCCTTCTGGTTTCTGTCTACACCCTAGAGCTGACCCTGTACCACAGCTCACCAAACCCAAATTCCTTTCAGAGAGAACTGGTCTTCAATGAGTACTAACACAGAAATTTACAGGAGGGGCAAGCCACAGTCAGAGACAGTAAGACTAGCTAACACCAGAGATAACCAGATGGCAAAAGGCAAGGGCAAGAACATAAGGAACAGAAACCAAGGCTACTTGGCATCATTAGAACCCAGCTCTCCTACCATAGCAAGCCCTGGATACCCCAACTCACCAGAAAAGCAAGACTCAGACTTAAAATCACATCTCAAGAAGATGATAGAAGATATTTAAGGAAATAATAACTCCCTTAAAGAAATAAAAGAGAACACAGGTAAACAACTAGAAGCCCTTAAAGAGGAAACACAAAAATTCCTCAAAGAATTACAGGAAAACACAATCAAACACACAAAGGAAATGAACAAAACCATCCAGGAACTAAAAATAGAAATAGAAACAATAAAGAAATCAAAAAGGAAGACCACCCTGGAGTTAGAAAACTTAGGAACGAGATCGGGAGTCATAGATGCAAGCATCACCAACAGAATACAAGAGATAGGCGAGGAAATCTCAGGTGCAGAAGATACCATAGAAAACATTGACACAACAGTCAAAGAAAATGCAAAATGCAAAAAGCTCCTAACCCTAAACATCCAGGATATCCAGGATACAATGGGAAGACAGAATTTGAGGATAATAGGTATAGAAGAGAGTGAAGATTCCCAACTTAAAGGACCGATAAATATCTTCAACAAAATTATAGAAGAAGGGGACTGGAGAGATGGATCAGCAGTTAAGAGCACCTTCCAGAGGTCCCGAGTTCAATTCCTAGCAACCACATGGTGGCTAACAACCATCTATAATGAGATCCGATGTCCTCTTTTGGTGTGTCTGAAGAACAACAGTGTACTCACAAACATAAAATAGATGAATCTTTCTAAAAAAAAAAAAAAATTATAGAAGAAAACTTCTCAAACCTAAAGAAAGAGATGAACATAAATATACAAGAAGCCTACAAAACTCCAAATAGATTGAACCAGAAAAGAAATTCCTCCTGTCACATTATAGTCAAAACACAAAATACACAAAACAAGGAAAGAATATTAAAAGCAGTAAGGGAAAAAGGTCAAGTAACATATAAAGGCAGACCTATCAGAATTACACCAGACTTCTCACCAGAGAATATGAAAGCAAGAAGATCCTGGGCAGATCTCATACAAACTCTAAAAGAACACAAATGCCAGCCCAGGCTGCTATACCCAGCAAAACTCTCAATTGTCATAGATGGTGAAACCAAAATATTCTATGACAAAATGAAATTTGCACAATATGTCTCCACAAACCCAGCCCTACAAAGAATAGTAGATGGAAAACGCCAACTCAATGAGGGAAACTACACCCTAGAAAAAGCAAGAAAGTAATCTTTCAACAAATTCAAAAGAAGATAGCCACACAAACATATGAACAACATCAAAAGTAACAGGAAGAAACAATCACTATTCCTTAATATCTCTTAACAACAATGGACTCAATTCCCCAATAAAAAGACATAGACTGACAGACTGGATCCATAAACAGGAACAAGCATTTTGCTACATCCAGAAAATGCACCTCCATATTAAAGACAAACACTACCTCAGAGTAAAGTCCTGGAAAACAATTTTCCAGATAAATGGTCCCAAGAAACAGGCTGGAGTAGCCATTCTAATATCTGATAAAATTGACTTTCAACCAAAAGTCATCAAAAAAGATAAGGAAGGACACTTCATAGTCATCAAAGGAAAAATCTACCAAGAAGAAGTCTCAATTCTGAACATCTCTGCCCCGAATGCAAGGGTACCCACATTCATAAAAGAAACTTTACTAAAGCTCAAAGCAAACATTGTACCTCACACAATAATAGTGGGACACTATCATCAGTGGACAGATCTTGGAAACACAAACTAAACAGAGACAAGGTGAAACTAACAGATGTTATGGACCAAATGGACTTAACAGATATCTATAGAACATTTCTTCCTACATCAAAAGACTATACCTTCTTCTCAGCACCTCATGGTACCTTCTCCAAAATTGATCATATAATTGGTCACAAAACAAACCTCAACAGATATAAGAAGATTGAAATAATCCCATGCTTCCTATCTGATCACTATGGATTAAGGCTGGTCTTCACTGGCATCAAAAACAACAGGAAGCCCACATACACATGGAAGCTGAACAACGCTCTACTCAATGATAACTTGGTCAAGGAAGAAATAAAGAATGAAATTAAAGACTTCCTAGAATTTAATGAAAATGAAAGTACAACATACCCAAAGCTATGGGACACAATGAAAACAGTGTTAAGAGTAAAACTCATAGCTCTGAATGCCTCCAAAAAGAAACTGGAGAGAGCATATACTAGCAGCTTAACAGAACACCTGAAAATTCTAGAACAAAAAGAAGCTAATATATCCAAGAGGAGTAGAAGGCAGGAAATAATCAAATTAAGGGTTGAAATCAACCAAGTGGAAATGAAAAGAACTATACAAAGAATCAACAAAACCAAGAGCTGGTTCTTTGAGAAAATCAACAAGACAGATAAACCCTTAGCCAGACTATGCTGAGGGCACAGAGACAGTATCCAAATGAACAAAATTAGAAATGAATTGGGAGATATAACCGTAGATTCTGAGGAAATAAAAAAAATCATCAGATCCTACTACAAAAGCCTATATTCAACAAAATTGAAAAATCTGGATGAAATGGGCAAGTCTCTAGACAAATACCAAATACCAAAGTTAAGTCAGGATCAGATAAACCATCTAAACAGTCCCATAACCTCTAAAGAAATAGAAGCGGTCATTAAAAGTCTCCCAACCAAAAAAGCCCAGGACCAGATGGGTTCAGTGCAGAATTCTATCAGACCTTCAAAGAAGACCGAATACCCATAATCTTCAATCTATTCCACAAAATAGAAACAGAAGGAACACTACCCAATTCATTCTATGAGGCCACAGTTACACTGATACCAAAACCTCACACAGACCCAACAAAAAAGAAAACTTCAGACCAATTTCCCTTATGAATATTGATGCAAAAATACTCAATAAAATTCTTGCAAACCGAATCCAAGAACACATCAAAACGATCATTCACCATGATCAAGTAGGCTTTGTTCCAGGGATGCAGGGATGATTCAATACCCGGAAATCCATCAATGTAATCCACTACATCAACAAACTCAAAAAAACTACATGGTCATTTCATTAGATGCTGAAAAAGCATTTGACAAAGTTCAACATCCCTTCATGATAAAAGTCTTGGAAAGATCAGGAATTCAAGGAGTATACCTAAACATAGTAAAAGCAATATACAGCAAACCAGTGGCCAACATCAAACTGAATGGAGAGAAACTCGAAGCAGTCCCACTAAAATCAGGGACTAGACAGGCTGCCCTCTCTCCCTATCTATTCAATATAGTACTTGAAGTTCTAGCTAGAGCAATTAGACAACAAAAGGAGGTCAAAGGGATTGGAAAGGAAAAAATAAAAATATCACTATTTGCAGATGATATGATTGTATACTTAAGTGACCCAAAAAACTCCACCAGAGATCTGCTACAGCTGATAAACAACTTCAACAAAGTGGCTGGATACAAAATTAACTCAAGCAAATCAGTAACCTTCCTATACTTGAAGGATAAACAGGCTGAGAAAGAAATTAGGGAAATGACACCCTTCA
>JADRCH010000875.1:249646-304944 GCA_019843965.1 Rhynchomys soricoides | reverse complement strand
AGAAAGAAATTAGGGAAATGACACCCTTCACAATTGTCACAAACAATATAAAGTATCTTGGTGTGACTCTAAGGAAACAAGTGAAAGATCTGTATGACAAGAACTTCAAGTCTCTAAAGAAAGAAATCGAAGAAGACCTCAGAAGATGGAAAGATCTCCCATGCTCATGGATTGGCAGGACTAATATAGTTAAAATGGCCATCATGCTGTATGCAATCTACAGATTCAGTGCAATCCCCATCAAAGTTCCAACTCAATTCTTCATAAACTTAGAAAGAGGAATTCTCAAATTCATATGGAATAACCAAAAACCCAGGATAGCAAAAACTATTCTCAAGAATAAAAGGACTTCTGTGGGAATCGGCATCTCTGACCTGAAGTTCTACTACAGAGCAATAGTGATAAAAACTGCATGGTATTGGTAGAGCGACAGGCAGGTAGATCAATGGAATAGAATTGAAGACCCAGAAATGAACCTACACTTATGGACACCTGATCTTTGACAAAGGTGCTAAAACCATCCAGTGGAAAAAACACAGCATTTTCAACAAATGGTGCTGTTTCAACTGGTGGTGTACATGTAGAAGAATTCAAATTGATCCATTCCTATCTTCCTGTACAAAGCTCAAGTCCAAGTGGATCAAGGACCTCATATAAAACCAGATACACTGAATATAATAGAAGAGAAAGTGGGGGAAAGTCTTGAACACATGAACACAGGAGAAAAGTTCCTGAACTTTTGGCTTATGCTCTAAGATCAAGAATCGACAAATGGGACCTCATGAAATTACAAAGCTTTTAAGGCAAAGGACATTAAATGGGACAAAACATCAACCAACAGATTGGGAAAAGATCTTTACCAATCCTACATCCAATAGAGGGCTAATATCCAATATATAGAAAGAAATCAAGAAGTTAAACTCCAGAGATCCAAATAACCCTATCAAAGAATGTGGAACAGAGCTAAACAGAGAATTTTCAACTGAGGAAACTCGAAGGGCAGAGAAGCACCTAAATAAATGTTCAATATCCTTAGTCATCAGGGAAATGCAAATCAAAACAACCCTGAGATTCCACCTCACACCAGTCAGAATGGCTAAGGTCAAAAACTCAGGTGACAGCAGATGTTGATGAGGATGTGGAGAAAGAGGAACACTCCTCCAATGCTGGTGGGATTGCAAGCTGATATAACCCCTCTGGAAATCAGTTTGGTGGACCCTCAGCAAAATGAACATAATACTACCTGAGGACCCAGGTATTCTACTCCTGGGCATATACCCAGATGATGCTCCAACATGTAATAAGGACACATGCTCCACTATGTTCATAGCAGCCTTATTTATAATAACCAGAAATTGGAAGCAACCTCAGATGTCCCTCAACAGAGGAATGGATCCAGAAAATGTGGTACATTTACACAAGTGAATACTTCTCCGCTATTATAAACAATGACTTCATGAAATTTGCAGGCAAACGGATGGAACTTGGAAATATCATCCCGAGTGAGGTAACACAGTCACAAAAGAATGAACATGGTATGTACTCCCTGATAAGTGGTTATTAGCCCAAAAGTTTGGAGTACCCACATGCCACTTCACAGCAACCATTAGGCTAAGCGTGAGGTCCCAGATGGAGGAGTTGGAGAAGGGACTGAAGGAGCTGAGGGAGTTGGCAGCCCCATGGAGGGAGCAACAGTATCTACTGGTCTGACCTCCCAATGCTCCTGGAGACTGGATCACCAACCAAAGAATACACATGGAGGGACCCATGGTGCTGGCCACATATGTGGCAGAGGAGGGCCTTGTTAGCCATCGGGGAGGAGAGGCTCTTGGGCCTGAGGGTGTTAAATGCCCCAGTGTAGGAGAATGCCAAGGAGGGAAGATGAGAGTGGGTGGGTGGGGGAATAACCCCATAGTGCAGGGGGAGGGGAAGGGGATAGGGAGGTTTCAAAGGAGATCTGGAAAGGGGGAAACATTTAAAATGTAAATAAAGTATCAAAGAAAATTTTAAAAATTAAAAAACCCCTGTAACTGCCGATATAATGCTCCTCATGTCTTTTCCTATCAGCATTCTTTTTGGTACTCTGTAGTCATTTGTTCTGAGTAATGAGTGTCTCCTTGGTGCCTGATGTTTGGAATGATTGAATTGATGGTCTCTCCCCTACACAGAGAAACTGTCTTAAAAATAGAAAAACAGAAACAAAACCAGACCTGTTTAGTTAATGTTAATAGTTAACATTTTTGGTGGGCAAGGAATACTTAGTAAAAATGGAAGTCAAGGCAGACCTATACATTGCCCATAAAACCAATATACCATGACAACTACTTTGTAAGGGGTTTTCTAAACTACATAATATTAATATGTAATAATCATATCATATGCAATATATGAAAATACCAACAATCTAAAAGTTCTTGTACCAAGCTTTAATTTGATTTTAATCAAGTTTATTCTTAAAGATATTTAACCATTGGTAGCATTTGAAGAGTTTGGTGAGTATAGTACTGAAAATGATGGGCCCTGACTTTCTGCTTTTTCTCCATTCTGTTAGAAAGTGGTCAAAGGATAAAGTTGTAAGTCACAGCTTGAATTTGCTTAGCATCTATCCTGTCCTTATTGGCATGGAACGAAGTTCATTTTGACTGTTGGGCATTCATCTTGCTGCTGCCATAAGGATTACATCACACAGTTACTTGTTTTCCAGAGCTCTTATCAATGAAGCATGCATTGGCAGTGTTAAATATTATATGTTAATATTTCTTAGGTTTTGACTTTGGTGTTCGTCAGAATGGTGAACGGGTTAACCACGTCAACCTTCCTCCCTGGGCACGCAGTGATCCTCGGCTGTTCATCCTTATTCACCGGCAGGCACTAGAATCTGACCATGTGTCCCAGAATATCTGCCACTGGATTGACTTAGTGTTTGGCTACAAACAAAAGGGGAAGGCTTCCGTTCAAGCCATCAATGTTTTCCACCCTGCTGTAAGTGACTCTTTGAAGACTGCACACATGTGTGAGTTAGATCCTGGGTATTTTAGGGTTGCTGTTAAGGTATTTCCTCAAAATACCCAAGTCATCAAAGGACTGTTACACCAAGCTATACTACTACTATTATGTAAGAGTTTTTAGGTTTTCTATTTCATCTCTTTAAAAGTGTCTTAGATGCTATAGTTAGGGATTCTCTGAGACCACCTCATATTTAGTGATTTACTAAGCAAATGTATGGACTCAGTTTGCAGCTCTGATTTATGACAGTAAAGGATTCCAAACCTAACTGACCAAAGGAAACAAACAGTGAACAAAGTCTGGGTGAAGCAAGGCACACGCACACTTGACTCCTTCTATTAAACCACGAAGAGCATGCTCATTTCCTCCGGGGGCTTTAATGACACATTTCAAGTGGTTTCTGCCAAGAAACCTGTCTATAGATATTCTAGAGATTCAGAATTCTGTATCTCTTTAGGAATAGTCACTTAGAAACCATCCGCCTGATATGTGCTGAAATTCCAGACACAAAAGGAATGCAGGTGCTGAGCATGAACCACATTGTTTGCATAGTGTAGGCAGAGTCACCTAGGAAATGTTCAACCCTGAAATCTCAGCTTCCAGACACCAGCAAAGAGGGCAGCAGAGTTCTCCAAAGAAGCGGCCAGCTGACTGAGTCAGCTCTTTTCTGCCTACTATTCTGAGTGCCTGATTTGTTTTTCGAAAAGCAACATTTTTCTTCATGACAGAGACAGTACATTTGCTTTATTAGAAAATATGCAAAATATAACTATCAAAAAGAAATATGATAAATAAGCTTTGCTTTCAGCATCTAGAGATAAATATCAAAACTACCTTCAAGACTTTTTCTAAACCTGCATATTATTCCAGTAATTTAATATAAATCCTATTTTTAGCCTTGAATAATACAGTCTGTAAGAATAGTACAGTCATAAGGTGTCATTCTCCACGATTGTAATGGCCACTGCTATCCCTATTCAAGACAGTTTTTAAATCCCTACAAATAGACTTGTTATTTACACATGTATTGTTTATGTTTCTGCATAGACTTAGGAATTGTTTGTTATGCTAGGCTCTTTAGGCAGAGGTAACCAGGGTGAACAGCATAGGAGGAAGGTGGGTTGGGTGGGCTGACTGTATGTGTTGGGAAAGTCCAGTGGAATGGGTGAAAGGACATGTCTGAAGGACTAGGAGGCAAAGAAGCAGAGCACAGAGAAAAAGGTGTTCTGGATTCCGCATGCTGGCTACTCATTGCACACCGATAGGTCGGCTATTATCCACTTAGCAAGGTGAATTGATTGACAATGGGCTTGCTCCGCAGTGGTGTCTGTGTAGATGTTACCGATCTGGAAGTATTTGTAACAAGCACAGTTACGTGCACACCCCAAACCCTTACAAGGAATCTGGCCTCTGACCTTGTGTAGAGCAGAGACATAGACCCAAAGGATGGTCCCAAAATAAAATTCTCTTTTTAGCCTATTGTTCTCTGTAATTATTTTGGATACCCCCAAGGTATCCTTAGAAAGGAGAATAAAACAGTTTTATGGTAGCTCTAATAGAAGATGATTTTGAAGAGAACACTTTTTATTTTAAGGAAAGCATTATCATTTGATTCACAAATAAGAGTTTTATAAGAAAAGTAGTTAAATTGAGGAGGAAAAATACCATTTCCTTCTACCCATCTTAGGTTCCTTGTTGGGATTCCACAACAAAGCAGAGAACGTATGAAGATTTACCTAGCACAAACTTTCATAACACCAGAGCTTTCCTTGGGACTGGAAACCCCCAGCAAATGCTTAGACCTGAGACTTATGCTAGAGCTGGTGGAATGTTATGGAGTCTGTGACGAAATCAAAGCAATCTGAGGCAAGCAAGTGAACAGCAAGTAGTAAGGCCTTTTGGCTCACATCATCTGCATGTGCCTTCATCAGTCTTCAGATGTAAGGCTGCTCCTTTCCTCCGTGGAAGGACATGTGGTGCTTCCGACTTGATTCAGAAAATGGTCAGAAAGCCCATTCTAGGTTTTATGAGCAGCTTCAGGGGAAGATTGAGTCCTTCCTTACATTCATTCTTCAGCTCAGAATACTCCAGATACCTAGCCACCATGTTTTAGGTAGCACCATCAAGTATGAAGTAAAGGCAAAGGTCTAGGTATAATTTCTGAGCTGTATTCATATTTTATCTTGAAATACAACACTTAGAGCAATTGTGAATTTAAATATTTACCTTGGTAAACCCTGTTCTGGGAACCTTTTGCATTATTTTTTCAGTAATTTTGTTTAAAATTTATCTAGAGACTGAAACATACAAGGTAATTCATCTAACTGGAATAGTTTTCACTATGTCTTGGAGACTTTAGTATTCTAAAAGGCACAGTAACCTTGAAGGCTGCTTAACTTCTGAAGTGCCTTGGAAATTTTATTTTGACACTTAGAAGAATGTTATATTTAGATACACATGTGAAGATTGCTGCGAGTGATTAAATGCTGAAACCTAGGCCATCTACAGGGGCATACACAGCATTAACAATAATAGCTTTAGAATAGATAAGTGCACGGGGCACATAGAACAGATTCTCAGAGTCACAGTGCCAAGAAGGAACATGCCATTTCAGTAACTCACCCTGGAACCTTCCTTGATGCTTTTTCACATTCACTGGTAGTTTTCGTTGTGAACTCACTTCATTGCAGTATGACTTCACTTTTGCCTTTTTCCATTTATTTCTTTGGGCAAGCAGTTTCTTTAGCAAACTACCTGATATCTTCTGTGACATTCTCAGCCCTTAAATTTGAAGCGCTTTATAAACACACCTAATTAATGTCAGACAAAATATATTATTTTGTTCACATTCAGAAATATTGGTTATTACTGTCTGATCCTAGTAAGACCAGTAAGGCTAAGATAACCTGATCAGAAACATTTTTAAATCATTTGAATTCAAAATAGAGTACCCATTATCTAAAAATTGAAACAAGTTGTTTTCTTTTCAGCATTATGACTAATTCTACCATAACACTGCTTATGTCATGTTCTTCAACTGTCTTCTCTACAGACATATTTTGGAATGGATGTCTCTGCCGTTGAAGATCCAGTGCAAAGACGGGCTTTAGAAACCATGATAAAAACCTATGGGCAGACCCCACGTCAGTTGTTCCACACAGCCCATGCCAGCCGACCTGGAGCCAAGCTCAACCTCGAAGGAGAGCTTCCAACAGCTGTTGGCTTGTTAGTACAGTTCGCTTTCAGAGAGACCCGAGAACCAATCAAGGAAATCACTTATCCGGTATGTTATTTTGATTTCAGTAAAATTCAGCAAAAGTTGATTGCACTCCTGCCAAGACCTTCACTTAGCTACGGGGATACAGACATGAATGGTGTGGTCCTAGCCACACTAGGGTAAGCGCTAGCCCTTGCAAGACAAGTAGGGGCAGCTAGAGCAATGGTCTGTGTGTACAGTGAATGCTGGCTGCATCAGTGATATGTAGAACATGCCTTGCAAGTCCAGGGGAAAAAAAGCATTGATAGGGACAGACAGCAGCTGTCCGCACAGAAGGGTTATTTATTACCAGGGAAAGCCTCACCAAGCATGCGTCTAAATAGGATTGTGCAAATAAAAGGGGCCAGCTGGTACCTGTGTAAGTGGCACAGCTGGGTCTGATGGCTGTCTTCAACCAAAAGCACTAACCAGAGGTACCTCCCCAGATTATAGTAACGGGAAACATTGTCTCTAAAAATAGAAAGTGAACATAATTTTTTTTTGCAATTGAAAACTAAAGCAAGCAGAACTTAAAAGGGAAAAGAATTTTAGCCTTCACTTAAGTTCACCATATAAAGTAGCACAAAATACTAGAACTTAAATTGCAGAATGTTGCAAAGTGTTTATAGAAGGGGGCCCTGAAAATAGAAAGGGCAAGGAAGAGCCCTTGAGTGTTAGTCAAGCAGGAGGCCTTCCGTGGCCTGTGGTCCACTGTCAGTGAGAAGTGACCCGTGGTCCACTGTCAGTGAGAAGTGGCCCGTGGTCCACTGTCAGTAAAGGGTTTTCGCAGACCTCATTTTGATAATGTTTTTGGTAAGGATATT
Source organism: Rhynchomys soricoides (assembly GCA_019843965.1). Classification (NCBI taxonomy): domain Eukaryota; kingdom Metazoa; phylum Chordata; class Mammalia; order Rodentia; family Muridae; genus Rhynchomys; species Rhynchomys soricoides. The sequence goes on along the minus strand of JADRCH010000875.1, from coordinate 297,858 downwards.
GCTTAAATATCTTGTAACTTTAGATGTAAATTTTTCATACATATAGCTCACATCTGTGAGTTTTGCATGTTAAATGCAAACAGAACCCATCCAATTAATAGAGTCAACCTAAAGATACTTGTTAACAGTGGTATTCTATTAAAACCAAGTCACCAATACTGAATTTTATAGTGGAAAGCTGGATTTTTACTTTGTGGTTTTAAAGGCTCATGAGTCATATTAGCCATTAGCGGAGTTGCTATTTTTAACTATAATACATTATTTTAACATGTCAGAACAACATTTAATAAATTCCATTTAATTTACTACTATACTTATTGTTAATTAATGAGTGAGATGTTGGTTTTAGGGGTTTGGTTGGGTGATTTTGGTTTTTTGAAGCAGGGTCTCACTATGTAATCCAGATGAGTTTAGAGCTGAAGATTCTCCAGTGTTCTGGATTGCCTTCTTCTCTTAGTCCTAGATTCTAGGCCTGACGTATGCTCAGTGCTATTTAGCTGTTTAAGGCTGATGTATATAAATGCATTAGGCAGTCTGACTGCTGTGAGTCCTAGCCTGCCTCATTGAGTTGTGTAGCATGTCCTTAGTGTGCTATCTTCATTAGAGTTGTGTAGCATTTCCTCTGAGAATTGGAAAACAGAAAACTAAACTTTTAAATGTCTAAAACAGAGGAAGTCTATTAATAAGAAGAGATTAATAGAGTTTAACGTTCAAAAAGATAGTGGAAGAATAAAGTTATTCTTCCACTGAGGGCTGTTTTCTGCCCTCCCTGGATTGGCTTTTCTTCTTGGTAATTGTTTTTACTTGGATGGAGATTCTTTTCATGGCAGGCGTGTGGCCGTCCTTGTCCATCCCCACAGCCTGCTGCTCCTCAAGCCCATCTCTTCCTTTGTTCTTATTGGACAACCTGTCTTCTCTAGGATTTACTAGCGATCTCTGGAGCACTGAGTGCTCTAGCCTTCTCAATAGACTCCATTAATAAATTCTGAACATCCACTGAGAAACTTCTGGGGTCTAGACATGCATCAAGCAAGGGTCCATGGTTCCAAAGGTTGTGGCTGAGTGAGCTCTTCTGGGCCCATATGTCTTCTCCTCTGTTACATGTACGTGTGGCTTGTCATCAGCTTTAGATATTTTAGCAAGCCTAAAGAAATGTGTCTAGTTAAACTATATTTTTGTTGCTTGAATTTCAAATTTGAATTAATATCAGGCAATTCCATTCAAGCTAAGTCAGAACCACTGAACAGAAGTCAAATAAGAAGCAAGATTTTCTGTATGGTAAACATGGAGAAGTAAAATACATAGCAAAATTCTTGCTCTCAAAGAGTCTATAATCTAATTATCTTCTATTTAGAATTTATATTGTAATTAATAATCTCATAACTTTTATTCTAAAAATTTTATTTTTTTATTCTTGACTTTCTTTGATTTTAGAGCCCTTTGTCATGGATAAAAGGCTTGAAGTGGGGGGAGTATGTGGGTTCCCCCAGTGCTCCAGTACCTGTGGTCTGCTTCAGCCAGCCCCATGGAGAAAGATTTGGTTCCTTGCAGGCACTGCCCACCAGAGCCATCTGTGCTTTATCCCAAAACTTCTGTCTTCTGATGACCTACAGCAAGGAGCAAGGTAACGTGAACCATAGTGAGGATCAGACTGGTAATCTTTTATAAGATTTAACTGGCACTAGCTCACCAGTACTGCTGCCTTACTTGACTTCTAAAGTTGCACAGTCTTTGATGAAAAGCTCTGTTCAGAATTGTGGTTTCTTATGCAAGCCAGGCATTAAAGTGTAGTACATTAAAAAGTGAGGATTAAATGCAGTAGTGCCATTTCAAATGAAAGGAGTTTGAGGGAGTTGAGAACAAATGTCTGTGCGCCCAGGATAAAAGCATTGTCAGTCTGATAGAAACATACACATTCAAACTCTCTATCCTCAAGATGGATAGATGCACTTAACAGACAGATCTGGTGCTCTAGAAGATGCAACTGTGGGTTTAAGAACACACAGGGTGTGATAAGTATGAACACATGTCCTAAAAGCAGCTCTTCTTGAGCTCAGCAGCCATGAAAGGTAGAAAAGGACTATGTGGTATGGATCATTTCATAGTTCAAATGTCACCCAGACACTGGAGAACTGAGGGCATTTTCCACTTATCAGCCCCTCTGTCCTTCCTGCTAACATTCTCTAGTGTAGAGGCTCTCCTGTTGGCCTAAGATGAAAATGAATGGCTGAGGATACTCCTGTTCATGTGAGGTTGCTGAAGACTAGCCTATGGTCTGTGGTCTTCTTTTAACCTTCCTCTGTCAGCACCCTTATCACTCAGCATTATAGGATTTAAATGTGTCTTATATAATTCTCAACCTATTGCATTTTATCACTAAGTCCCAGGCCCTTAATGTGCCTTGAGAGCTGCGTTCATTCTGTAACTTCTCAGAAGAGTAGCCTTGGGTTAATCAATCTAGGTGTGTGTACAGAAGTACTTACACGGTAACCTCTAGAAGCACAGCTCCTTATTTGTATCCAAGCTCTTCTGTTTACTATCTGTGTGGCCTTGAGAATGTTACTTGACGCCATCTAGATACTGGTTTTGATCTATAAAAAGTAGGAATACCAAATGACTTCCCTCTCAGTGTGATTTATTGTGAAGACTCAAATTAGTATAGGAAAATTATTAGCATAGGGACTGGATCATTACAGGTATTAATACTTACAAGAATCTAGTAGGCTTTAACCACCCTGGACCAAGTACTGTCATTGTTTACCGCTTGGACCTAAGCCATAATAGGAAGCACCACAGGAGCATCACAGAGAGCACTGATTGACAAACTGACTACACCTTGCTGATGAGCGTTGAGAGTCCTGATTGCAACTGGATGTGTTGAGTGCTAATATGTAAATAGCATGACTCTGAGTGGTTGTCTATCATAATAGACAGCTACACAAAGTATATTTAATGATCATAAGACTAGTGGTCCACTTTTTTGGGAACTGTACCTCAGAACTGCCTGAAGGTTTTCTACCAAGTACACTTTGTTCCATTCACGGTGCCTTATGAACCTCTAGGTTTGAGTCCAGATGTACATGTGCCTAAACTGCAATTTTCTCACAAGCTCCTTCTCAAAATCCACTGTTCCATTAGATAAGTTTCTTTCTCTAAGACAACAAATAAAAATAAGTCCAATTAATTGATCATCAACCACATGTGATCTTTAGCTCCGAGTCAAGTAAATCCCAGGCAGAACACACCCAGTGAAAAAGAAGGTAATCCCACTCTTAGGTCCAGTGTATCAGCTTGATACACTGAACGTTCTCAGACTCATGAAATTTGGCTCCTTATAGAAGCACATATGTAGTGGAGCTTGTATTTTGTGAGTATATTCTCAGTTCTTTTGTTTGTAAAACTGATGCCTACATTTGACTGTTTAAAACAAAGCTCTGAATTGTATTTTCCATGTGCTGCTAATTCATTTAAGAACTATTTGTTTGTTTATCCACATGTTGTATGTCTTCCTGCTATACTTACTGTAATAGCACATGTATAGACAACGGAAAGTCTTGAGAAAGAACACAGAATGTCCAAGTCTTTACGCCAAAAATGGCATAATACTGTGCTGTTTTAAAAAAGAGAAAAGACCAAAACCCTCTTGAGAGGTAGTCTGCCATGCCAGATCCTACAGCTAACCAGAGTGAGTCTACTGCTCAGGAAAGGATGGCTTCCCCTCAGCAGAGTTCACTTCCGGTGTTCAAAGTTGTTCATACTGATTACTCAGGACTAGATATCTAGAAAGTTATTTAACAAGTACTTAGTTCACGTTTAAAGAAAAAGAATCTCAGAGCATGAATAGAGTAAGATTTATTATTGTTGTCTTTATAAAATTTTATCTGAGAAGATAATTCCGCCCTTAGGACTAAAACTAAGATTATTCTATCTCAAGCAGATAAGGATATATTGCCTGAAAGGAGTGTATATTCTGCTCTATACATGTCGGCCTTTAACTTTCTGTTGTCTAAGCTGTTATATGATACTCTACTGACAACTAGATACTTGGTTTCCCTTCTGTTGAGGTGTGAGAAGCATGAACAACACAGATATTCAGTGGTCTGCTATCCTAAGCTGGGGATATGCTGACAACATCTTACGATTGAAAAGTAAGCAGAGTGAGCCACCAATCAACTTCATACAGAGTTCACAGCAGTACCAGGTAAGCTTAGGTATAAGGACTGTATGTTGATTAAGTTCCGTGTCTTGAGAAGGAATGAAGAAGTCCAGCTGACACTGGTCTACTTAAATGCCAGCCCAGAAGCTGCTGTTTGCAGTGCTTCTAGAAGTCATAAATCCTGCTCATCTGATTAGGTCCCACGGTTTGGTTTCTTCTTATTTCTTCATTGGGAGAGTTTGCCTGGGGCCTAGTGTTTCAGCAAATGAGCTGCTTTCACCCTGGGTCCATTTGGCTTTGCAACTAGGTCATTTTCTGTAACCATAGTATCATTTTTGTTTCCTAGTTTTTCCTAAATAGCCCAGCATCTGATGAAGCAAGAGGACACTGGGCCTCATCTCACGGAGCTGTGTTGAGCTCCCAGGAGCTAGATAGTCACTGACTTTGGCAGATAACTTGGCCTCTCCGAACTAGAGTGTCTTTCTGCCTCTTTAAAACTGGGTTTATCCAGTTTATGTTGATGCCTCAAAAAGCTGTTATAAACATGCTGCCAATATTTATAAAATTTGTCTGCTGTTCATATACAGTTGACACATGGTACTGCTGCATCCATCTCAGGCTCTGAATTGAACGCACAACCACCTTCTGTCTTTGTCCATCTTTCCACAGGGAGGTTTCTGATCATTATCTGACTTCTCTTCCCTTGCCTGTGAAACACCCACTACATGTTCATGTGTGCCGAAATGTTCCCATTCCTGGGATCCTAGAAGCTGGGTGAACTAGTCTGGGAATGGTTGGCAGCAAAACCAGCAAAGGCCATGCCATGTTTTATAAGTTGTTTGCTACCGGGCTTGCCCAGAGGATAAAGGGACTGTGAAAAGCAACCTTATTACAAATGCTGATAAGAATTTTTTTTTTTGTTTTGAATCATATCCAACACAAGCAGGTGATGATGAGTCATAAGAGAGCTGGCAATGTAATTAAATTGCAAATGAGTCTGCAAAATCAGTGAAAACACAAAAACATACTCCAGAATAAGTGTGTCTCTTGCTGCCTTCTTTATGGAATTGTCATGAATTGCAAGGGGAAAGAACACAGAGTGGGAGTTATATGTGTAATATACCCTCCCTCTGCAGATATGGTGGCAATTATAGTCATGACGAGGTGTAGTTCAGTTCTTTGGATGTAGTGCTTGGCATCAACTACTGTCAAGTAAAGGCTGTGAGGCCCCGTGGAGAACTGAGCCAAACTTGAATGGTCCGTCCATGCTTAAAAATGAGGAATTTTGTACCCAAAGAGTTCTCTTTCACCTTTATCTTTCCTTACCCTGTTTAACAACATTTACAACTGTTGGCATGATACCTATTTTAACATATACACTGCTTCCCTACAGAAAGACGGAAAAATAATGCACCTAAGTAAAAACTAGTAGCCCAGCTTGGTGACTTCCCACACTTAAGAAGCTTAGATTTGAGAGTCTTGAGTTCCAAGCCAACCTGGGACACATATTTAGACTCTATATCAGAACAAAAGACCAGTATATTAATGTTTGAATCCCTCACACATTGACACTCAAGCTTTGATTGATCCTGTATTTTGTTAAATTTTTAAGCTGCAAGTGTGTATAAAAATAAAATTGTGAGACATACATATACACACACTGTCTGAGTCAGGGTTTCTATTCCTGCACAAACATCATGACCAAGAAGCAAGCTAGGGAGGAAAGGGATTATTCTGCTTACACTTCCACGTTGCTGTCCATCACCAGAGGAAGTCAAGATGGAACTCAAGCAGGTCAGGGATCAGGAGCTGATGCAGAGGCCATGGAGGGATGTTCCTTACTGGCTTGCTTGCTTCTCTTGGCTTGCTCAGCCTGCTTTCTTATAGAACCAGACCACAGATGGCACCACCCACAAGGGGCCCTCCCCCCTTGATCACTAATTGAGAAAATGCCTTACAGCTGGATCTCATCGAGGCATTTTCTCAACTGAAACTCCTTTCTCTGTGATAACTCCAGCTTGTGTCAAGTTGACACAAAACCAGCCGGTACACACACACACACACACACACACACACACACACACACACCAGGAGGCAGAAGTGAGTGGCTGGGGACAAGTGGAGAAGGGATTACAGAGAGAATCTAGCTCAAATGAAATTAAAAGTCAATAAACAAATAACTGGAAAATATTCATAACATTATACACTTGTTTTTAAAACCTTGTAATCTGGAAACAATTACTGAAGATTTTGCTAAGAGTTGTTGAAAGTATTATAACTCTGTATGCTTCTGCCCTGGTCAGTGTCAAGTAAAATGCTTACCTGGGAGCTGGTGGTAATGCTTTCTGAGAAATTTTCAGAAATAAGAACTATCTCTTACCTGCCTTTTGAACACATACTTGCTTTGATTTGTCCTTTCAAAGGTGACCAGTTGTGCCTGGGTGCCCGACAGTTGTCAGCTCTTCACCGGGAGCAAGTGTGGTGTCATCACAGCCTATACCAATAGGCTCACCAGCAGCACGGTAGGTCCTGGCTCACTGGTACATGGTAAGACCTTTATGTCATTGAGGAAAGCCTACATGCTGGGAGGTATCCTTGTGTAAGGCTAACTTAAAACATATGTTAGTCCTTTTCTTTTCTAGCTCCTAGAAAATGGAAGTTCACATTCCTAACTCATTAGATGATTTAGGTTTATTAAGAGTGATGAAGAATTTTGAAAAGAGAGAAGACAGACAGACGGGGGGGGAGAGGGAGGGATGGAGGAAAGGAAAGGGAGGGGGAGAGAGAAGAGAAAAAAGAGAGGGGGGAGGGAGAGAGAAATCATAAAGGACTTATTTTTTGCTTCAGAGACAGATAATATTTTGATAGATAATATTCCTCTGCTTTGCATTTGGGCTTTTTCATGTCTGTCTTTGAGACACAGGGTCTTACTTTATAGCCTAGGCTGGCCTCAGACTTCTGGCAGTCCTCTTGCCTCATGCTACCCAATGCTGAGATTCTAGGGGTGAGCCACCATACAGCCTTTTCCACATTTTAATATTGCCTGTGTTCTCAGTTTCAACTTGAACATTTAAGAAGAGTGTATATAACATGATTTGTACATGCCAAACTCAGAAGTGTGGAAACCCTATTGTCATCCTTCTAGTCTCTGACTAAATTAATTAACAGGAAAATCTAAGTAGCCATCTTAATTCTGTTATTTACTGGAAAGCATTTTTAAGCCATCCATTGAACGTCCAAGATGAATAAAGTGTCTGAATAATAAGCCAGTCTCCAAAATAAAAGATATGTTGCTTTTTAATTTTCTCTCTCCTTGCTTGGACCATGTATTGTTCAGGGTGTATCAAGTTAAGGTAATAATCTTCTTTCCACTCTAGACTCTTCTCTGGGTTATTACAGTTTTTGGAATTATATTTTACTGGGTAAAGCTGCTATTCCTAGCATAGTATTACTCCCAGGTTCTTATGGTAAATCCCTCAATAAAGTTAGTACTGACCCTAGGGGTTTAAATGTGACTATAAGACTGTTTTTATCTCTTATCCAAAGAGCCATTAAAATGTTTTACCAGGAGTAATGAGCCCTGGTCAGCACTCTAGAGAGACCCTGTAGAGCCTGCAAGAGAAACACCCTACATGGAAGGCTAAAATGGAGGCTAGGACAGGATGTAGGGAAGGGTAAGACAAGGAGACAGACTTCCATAGGGAGCGGTGCCAGCAGTGTTAGGGAGCCTAGAAGGTTATACTTAAACTGGATAATACCATATGGAGAAAGGAGATCACCACAAGGAGAGAACCAACTTGCCCAAATTGACAGGATGGCAAACAATTTCCTGTGTAGTTAAGACTGCAGTGGTGAAGATGAAATAGAAAACCAGAACAATCTGCAGAGCCAGGGTTTTTACATGCCATTGTCACTAAGGAACTGAGCCCCGGCGTGCTGTGACATCCAGAAAGTTAGTTCTCCATTTTGCTCTCAGAGATCTCACCCTGTATATCTGACTACCAGGAATGGCTTCTGGTACCGTCTGCATCTCAGTTTGTACTCTGTTACCATGCTTCCAGCCTGCCACTACGATTGCTATCTACTCTGCCATTTTAGAACTAGCTTCATCTTTGATTTTTTGTTTGGTTGTTTGGTTGGTTGGTTCATTGGGTTTTTTTGTTGTTGTTTTGGGTCTTTTTGGTATTGTTTTGTTTTAGTTTTTGCTGTTTGCTTCTTGACATTTTAAATAGCTTCATTCTTAGTTTTGCTCATTTCTACATTATTAATTATCCACCAGCACAGTATTAGTGACAGATTAAAAAGAAAAGGATTAAGAAGTCAATACAGGAGTAATTACATAAGGAATACCTTCAGTAGAGCTGATCACAGTTGCGACTTAAATATAGCAAGACTTGCTCATTTGGTTTTAAGTTGTAGCAGGCTGATGAAGACTCATCTTGTTTATCACCCCTTTTATATAGCTTCCCTGAAAGCAGATTTCTCAGCTCATTGCTAGGGTTTTCTTTCCTACGTTAGGTAATTGAGTTGTGAGAATAGAAGTTACTGCCTACCTAGCCAGTGTCAGAAATGCAGCTAAGCTGTGTTTATGGAGAGGTCACTTAGATTTTCACAGGTGTTGGTACCAATGCCTTATCCCAGGGACTATGTCAGCAGCCTGTGTCCCTGATACAGCCCAGGCTCTGACTCTGAGTAAAGAGGCCTCTGATATTTCACTTCTTTCGGTTCTGCAGCACACCCACCACCACCATGATGGCCTCGGTTCTGACAGCTTTTCTGTGTTTCTTCAGGGGATTTTCACACAGACTAAGGATAGCCCCATGGTATCACATAAAAGCCACCAAAGTTCTTGTTGGAAGAATCTTCTAGGGGTTCTTGTGAAGCATCTCCCTTTGCTAGTAAACCATACTTAACTTTGGGCACTTAACTGCTCAGTTGTCTGAGTCTTTGCAGTGAAGCCTTCTAAGATACCTTCTAATTAATGAGATATTGACTTCTCACAAGATGGTTACCTATAAGTCAGGTGACCCATAGAAGAATGTCTTCTCAATGTAATAACTGTTTTTGAGACTTTCTGCATAGTATTGCTTTTAGCAGAGTAAAAAAAAAAACAATAGACTCTATTGGCTCAGATTTTGAGAACATGCATATCCAAATAAATACATAGTAGCTATAAATTTAGACAAAGTATTAGTGCACTAGTGCAGTGTAGAATTTAAGACTTGGCAGGGGAGTCTAGAGTCAGATACACTGGTCTCCCTTGACAACACACTTCCGGTTCCTGGTGAGCAGGTGGAAGCGGTTGAAGGTGACAAGAGCTTTTAGACAGCCAGGAGTCTTCTACTGGCGTGGGCAGTAGGAGAGAAGCAGCTCTAGGACCTTGAGCCTGCTATGTGCTGAGCACAGGCCTGCAGCTGGAACAGATGTGGGGCACTGTGTAAATGGGTTGATGGGTTGGTCCAAGATGTCCTTCCAGCCACACCCTACAGGACCTTCAACATCAGGGCCAGTTCTGTCTGCAAAGGCATGAGGTGCTCCTACATCTGCAATTGCTAAAGGTCTCAGGTCCTGGGGAAGGAATGAAAAATACATGACTTCTTTCCATAACAGCCAGTCCTTGATACCTTGATAGCCTTCTTGATGGCCTGTAGTTCCGGTGGGAACAGGGACATTTTGCATGCCTTTATATCCAGCCAGACCCTGGGAAGCCTAAAGACAAGAACTACCCAAGTCTTCATCAACACCACAGTCATCAGCATCGGGAGGAACATGCAGCCCCACCTATGGCTTTGCCCTGGTCTTTGGTTTCCATAATGAAATGAGAATGTCCTTGAGGTTCTCCCCTGGGATCTCAGTCCTGCTTGGAGTTTGTAGCCTCCATCTTCCTCTGAGGATATTGGTCTGCTGCTATATTTATATCACTAGATTTCCAGCTGCCCCTAGACCAGAGTTGCTATCCAGACTCATGGCACCGCTTTTAACTTGGCCTGATGGGCAGCTCCAGCTGATATGAAGGTGAAATTTTCATAGAGGTGAAAGAAAACACTGTGGAAATTGACCCTAACCACCAGATGAGTCCTAGACCAGGGAAATCCAGAGCAGAGCAAGACTAAGAATTAGGTGAGCCTCTGAAATAGAAAGTTACAAGGGTCATCTAGGATAGGATAAGTCTGCAGAATTCCCATAGGAAGCTCAACTCAGGCAGCTTCCGCACAGCACACAAGGATGGTTTGGTGGCCTCTTGAGTTGATCCCAGACAGGGGTACAGACAGGGGACTTGCCTTTTAAGAGATGCCTCATGCCCAGGCAAGGAGAGACACCTAGGAGCCACCCTGGGAACCTGAAGCTGCTTACTTAGGTGACAAAAAAGAGAGGGGAGATGGGAGATTTTTTAAAAAAATCAAACTAACAATGTTAGAAGTTAAGATTTCTTATGTTGGTGGGTAGGGCTTATAATTCATTTTTTGTATTTCTAGATGTTTTCCATTTACTGTGTGCGTGCGCGTGCATGTGCATGCGTGTGTGTGTGTGTGAAGTATGCATGCAATGCTGCACATGTGGAGCTCAGAGGACATCATACAGGATTGAGTTCTTTCTTTCAGTCATGTGTGGGTTCTAGGGATTGAATTCAGGTCATCCGGTACACAGGCTTGGCATCAGGTACCTTACCTGCTGAACTCAACAGGGAGCTCAACTCAGGTCCAACTTACACACACACAGATATTCTTGGCTACCTCTTGTGTGGATCCCAGCTGTAAGTGCAGACAGGGGACTTGCCTTCTACAACAAGATGTTCCATGTAGGACGGGACACTTGGGAGCCACCATGGGATCCTAGAACTCCTTACTCAACAAGGGGTGAGCCAGCCCCTATTTCTCTACCAGAGTACAGCATAGGAAAGTCTAAAATGCTAATGAGAGTAGACAGACCAATAAAAAAGCAGGTCATAGCCATGTGGCCTTCAGACATAACTGGTTTTAGAAAGTCCATTTGTAGTCTTTGAGAAGTAGCACAGTATTGGTACCTGTCAAACTGAGGAGAGGAACAAACATTTTCTGGCACGATATATAACTTGAAAACAGTTTTAAATATCAGTAAAAGGTCAACTATGGTAACAGTATGGAGTGTTATATACCATTAACACCATTTAAAGATAACATCAAAAGTAAAAAATGCAAAATAATGCAAAATACAAAAGAGAAATGTATTTGTATAGCAATATTGCAAACAATAAAAATGCACGTGCCTTTGAACAAAGACTGAACAAGAACAAATACAAATCAAAGAAATGCAAGTTATTAAAATTGAGCAGTTTAAATTATAATAATCCTTTATTAACTTATAAATTTAAAAATTTAATAGGATTGGAAAATGATCAGACTGAGACACAGTTGTTTTTCATTTGAGATACTACAGATTGTCTTGTATGTGTTTTTATCTCATACTTTGCTTAATATTCAAATTCCAGCCCTCAGAAATTGAAATGGAGAGTCAGGTGCATCTCTATGGACACACAGAAGAGATAACCAGCTTATGTGTCTGCAAGCCATATAGCATCATGATAAGCGTGAGCAGAGATGGGACCTGCATAGTGTGGGACCTGAACAGGTATGGAAGATTCTTATCCAGACATGGTTGCTTGAAATACTTCATATTTTACAGTATATAATAAATACACAAAATCATGTCCTTATGTTGTCAATTTAGGTGTGAAACACATACTTAAAGGTAGTAAGAGTAGCTCTGTAGTCTTTTTAAAGTCAGAAATCAAATACCTTAGAAGAAGAGTTATACCTGTTGAGAATAGGAAGCATAAAGGACTGTAATCCTCTGTATGACTGAATATGCAAATTCATGCTTTTTTTTTTTTTTAAGGCTATGCTATGTACAAAGTTTAGCCGGACACAAAAGCCCTGTGACATCTGTCTCTGCCAGCGAAACGTCTGGTGATATTGCTACTGTGTGTGACTCAGGTGAGCTGCCCTCAGCCAAAGCCTAGGGTTGTCCATTTCCTGGCTAGAGCTTCTCTCAGCTCCCTTCAGTGTAAGCACTTTGCCATGGCGTGGATGTATATTAAAATGTAAGGTCCTAAACTGACTTCTTACCTTAGGCAAGAGTTAAAATTGTTGTTTTCCTGAGAGATATAAAAATATGAGTACACTTAAACAAATTATTGTTACCTAATTATCTCAAAGTCCCTGGCTTTTATGTGTGTGTGTGTGTGTGTGTGTGTGTGTGTGTGTGTGTGTACTGTATTTAACTATTGGCTTTGTTATCTTTCTTGCGCTAGAAAACAGGTTTTTGATAAATTGAGTTTGATGATGTTACTTTCCTTTTGGTGTAATAAGATACTCTGAAAAAGGCAACTTAAAGGAGTCTGTGTTTATTTTGGCTCATATTCCAGTGTACAGTCCATCATGGTAGGGAAGTCATGGCAGTAGGTCACATTGTGTTCATAATCAAGAAGCAGTGAACAATGAATGCTGATGCTTGGCTCTCTTTGTCCTTCTTATATACCAGGATTTCAGCCCAGGGAATGGTGTCACCCACAGTGGGCAGATCTTTCCATCTCAACTAACCCAATCAAGACATTGCTGCAAAGGCATACCTAGCAGCTTACCTTCTAGGTGATTCTAGCTTTCAAGTTGACATTTGTGATTAAACTGTCACAGAAGATTTGATAGGCTTTTAGTGAAAGTTCATGAATTGGCAGGCACTCATCTGAGATGAAAGATATTCTTGAGCCAAACAGAGGAAGTGGGCTATGCAGGGAGAAAATAGTGAAGAAAGAAAAGGGGCACCAACCATTGGCCAGTGTTGAGTATGTCCCTAGTCCTGAGACAGAGAAATAGTATAGGGCACTCAGTGGGGTATGACTTGCTTAAATTCCAGGAGAAGGATATATCTCCTAATTAAAGGTCACAGTTTTCCCATGTTTTTGTTTAAAATATGATGCATCTGCAGCTGTTGAAGAGCTCTTGAGTTTTCTGTTTTTATTTCTATTTGTAAAGATCTTAAAATTGAAAGAATCTTTAGAAAAAATATTTGCTTTTTAACATCCATTTAATATAAAGTACCTTTGATACATTTCTAGTGGGTAAACCTCTGAGTTTTGCTTGGTTTCATTTTTCTATTATTTGGGCTTTTTAAATTTTATTTTTATTTCATTTTAATTTTATATTTTATTTTAAATTTTATTTAATTGATTAATTTTATTTGTTTATTTTGAAGAGTAGGTAACACTATATAGCACAGACTGGCCTTGAAGTCTTAGTAATAGCTCTGTCTTAGCCTCCCAAGTACTGGGATTATGAATAATATACTCCAAGTTACAATTCAAATCTGATGCTACCTAAAGTTAGCAAACATATGGATTGCCATCACCACAAAGGTTCAGGATGAGTAATTAAATGGAATGACCCTAAGAACTCAAAAAATGTTACACAAATTACATATACCTGATTTGAAGTGCTTGGGGCCAGAGTGTTTGGAAGCAGGGAGATATTCAAATATTTGTATATACATAATATATACAATAGCTTGTGGATTAGTCCCTAATCTAAACATAAAATTCACTTTGGTATCATATACATCTTATACACAAGCCTAAAGGTAACTTTATATATACAGTAGCCTTAGTGTACCTATATGTCAGCTACAACCTCACACATGAGGTCAGGCATAGGATTTTATAATTTGGTGTCATGTGTACACTCTGGAAGTTCTGTTCATAGAGCATTTCTCATTGGAAATGTTCAACCTAGACTTGCTTACCTCAACATAAAATAAAGACAGAAGTGAGCAGCCAGATGAAGAACTAAAGAGGATCAGGCCCAAGAAGACCCTGAGCATAGGACTGTCTTCCTGGGCTTGAGACTAGACTTGGGATGCACGGGGCTATGTGTTCTAGCCCAGAAGTAATCATGTCAGGCAGGGCTTCTGTGAAGGTTCGTGTAGGCTGGTGGCAGTGTAATCTCAATCTCTCTTTTTCAGCAGAAAGCAGAATCTGAAATTTCTAACCCTCTAATTCTGACCCCAAAGCCATCTAGCCCCACCAAGAGCCATAGCCTGAGTGTTCAGAAGACAGGAGTTCCAATTGGACAATAAAAGGAGATCAAAGGCTACAAATTGGAAAGGAAGAAATCAAAACATCACTATTTGCAGATGATATGATGGTATACCTAAGTGACCACAAAACCTCTGCCACAGAACTCCTACAGCTGATAAACAACCTCAGCAAAGTGGCTGGGTATAAAATTAACTCAAGCAAATCATTAGCCTTCCTCTACACAAAGGATGGGCAGGCTGAAAAAGAAGAACACCCTTCACAATAGTCACAAATAATATTGCATACCTTGGTGTGAACGAAAATTCTTGTGAATTTTCTTGTATGACAAGAATTTCAAGTCTCTGAAGAAAGAAATTGAAGAAGACTTCAGAAGATGGAAAGATCTCCCATGTTCATGGATTGGCAGGATTAATATAGTAAAAATGGCCATCTTGCTGAAAGCAATCTACAGATTCAATGTAATCTCCATCAAAATTCCAACTCAATTCTTCATAGACTTAGAAAGAATAATTCTCAAATTCATTTGGAATAACAAAAAACCCAGGATAGCAAAAACTATTCTCAACAATAAAAGAACTTCTGGGGGAATCACCATCCCTGACCTCAAGCTGTACTACAGAGCAGTAGTGATAAAAACTGCATAGTATTGGTTCAGTGACAGGCAGGTAGATCAATGGAATAGAATTGAAGACCCAGAAATGAACCCACACACTTATGGTCACTTGATCTTGGACAAAGGAGCTAAAACCATTCAGTGGAAAGAGGACAGCATTTTCAACAAATGATGCTGGTTCAACTGGCGGTCTACATGTAGAAGAATTCGAATTGATCCATTCCTATCTCCCTGTACAAAGCTCAAGTCCAAGTGGATCAAGGACCTCCACATAAAACCAGATACACTGAATCTAATAGAAGAGAAAGTGGGGAAAAGTCTCAAACACATGGGCACAGGGGAAAAGTTCTTGAACAGAACACCAATGGCTTGTGCTCTAAGATCAAGAATCGACAGATGGGACCTCATAAAATTGCAAAGCTTCTGTAAGGCAAAGGACACTGGCAACCGACAGATTGGGAAAAGATCTTTACCAATCCTACATCTGATAGAGGGCTAATATCCAATATATACAAAGAACTCAAGAAGTTAGACTCCAAAGAAACAAATAACCCTATCAAAAAATGGGGAAGAGAGCTAAACAGAGAATTCTCAACTGAGGAAACTGGAAGGGCTGAGAAGCACCTAAAGAAATGTTCAACATCCTTAGTCATCAGGGAAATGCAAATTCCAAAAACACTGACATTCCACCTCACAGCAGTCAGAATGGCTAAGATCAAAAACTCAGGTGACAACAGATACTGGCGAGAATGTGGAGAAAGAAAAACACTCCTCCATTGCTGGTGGGATTGCAAGCTCTTACAACCATTCTGGAGATCAGTATGGCAGTTCCTCAGAAAATTGGACATAGTATTACCTGAGGACCCAGCTATACCACTCCTGGGCATATACTCAAAAGATTCTCTAACATATAACAAGAACACATGCTCCACTATGTTCATAATAGCCATATTTATAATAGAAGCTGGAAAGAAGCCAGATGTTCTTCAACAGAAGAATGGATACAGAAAATGTGGTATACTTACACAGTGGAATACTATTCAGCTATTAAAAATGATGAATTCATGAAATTCTTAGGCAAATGGATGGAACTAGAAAATATCATCCTGAGTGAGGTAACCCAATCAAAAAAGAACACACATGGTATGCACTCACTGATAAGATGATAAGCCCAAAGATTCCGAATACACAAGATGCAATTCACAGACTATATGAAGCTCAAGAAGAAGGAAGATCAAAGTGTGGGTGCTTCGGTCCTTCTTAGAAAGGGGAACAAAATACGGGAGCAAATATGGAGATGAAATGTAGAGCAGAGACTGAAGGAAAGGCCATCCAGAGTCTGCCCCACCTGGGGATTCATCCCTTATACAGTCACCAAACTCTGACACTATTGGGGATGCCAAGAAATGCTTGCTGAAAGGAGCCTGATATAGCTGTCTCCTGAGAGGCTCTACCAGAGCTGACCAATACAGACATGGATGCTCACAGCCAACCATTGGACTGAGCACAGGGTCCTCAATGGAGGAGCTGGAGAAAGGACTGAAGGAGCTGAAGGAGTTTGCAGCCCCATAGGAAGAACAACAGTACCAGCCAACCAGATCCCCCAGAGCTCCCAGGGACTAAGTCACCAACCAAGGAGTACACATGGAGGGACCCATGGCTCCAGCTGCATGTATAGCAGAGGGTGGCCTTGTCAGGCATCAATGGGAGGAGAGGTCCTTGGTCCTATGAAGGCTCAATAGATGCCCCAGTGTAGGGGAATCAAGGGCAGGGAGGCAGGTGTGGGTGGGTGGGTGGGGGAACACCCTCACAGAAGCAGGGGGTAGGGGTATGGGATAGGAGATTTCCAGGAGGGGGGAAACCAGGAAAGGGGATATCATTTGACATGTAAAGAAAATATCTAATAAAAAAGCTCATATGTGTTTAGAAGGCCTAGTTTTCTTGCTACTCTACACCTCCTCTGGCTCCTACAATCCTGTTACCTCCTTTTCTGCAAGGCTTCCTGAACCCTGAGGGGAAGGAATGGATGGAGATATCCCATTTAGGTCCCCAGGGTCTCCTCCTCTCTCTGCTTATTTTCTGGCTGTGAGTCTCTGTAATTATTCCCGTCTGCTGCAGGAGGAAGCTTTGTCATTTTGTTGCTTTAGCAGGATAGTACTATTTGATTTCCCCCTAGGTCCCTGACCTATCTAGTCTCTGGTTTTTTATAATCCAAGCAGTCTCTTATATGGATTCTATCTCATGGAACAGTCCTTAAATCCAGTCAAATATTGGTTGGTTAGTCCCATAAGCTTTGTGGCACTATATTGTATTAAGGCATCTTGTATACAGTCACCATTTTAGATTGAAGGGTTTATAACCGGGTTGGTGTTTACTGTTCTCCTTTGGTGGTGTGAGGCATACCCTCCAGTGCTCCAACCCCTAGTCAGTAGTGGTGAAGGGTCTGTGGAGGCTCCAGCTCAACTTCTCTATGTTCAATGAATTGTGTAGATGTTTTCTTCAGCAGTGGAGCCTTTCCATCAAGAGTGCCTCTTTTGTTGTTCACTGCTGTGGTACACCAGGCTAGCTGGCCCACAAATTTCAAGGGGTTCTATCTCTACCTTCTATCTTACCATGGGAACGCATGCAATTATATCTAACTTTACATGGTCTTAGTTTCATTACCTGTCACGAACATGAAACACCTGAGTAAAGCAACCTAAGGCAGAAAGGCTTATTTGGCTCAATTTCAGGTTAAGTCTGTGGTAGGAGAGAAGTCAAGGCAGCAGGAACTTGAACAGCCACATTCAGCCACAGAATTAATACACACAAAGCTAGTGTTCAGCCTGCCTCCTCCGTTTTATACATATAGTTCAGGATCCCCACAGGAAATGGCTCTGCCCACAATTACCATGTGTCTTCCCACAGTAATAAAATGTGTTAAGACATTCTCAGAGATTAAACTTAATCTAGAGGATCCCTCACAGGTGTATAGGCTGGGTGTCAGGTTGACAGTGTGAATTGTAACATAGTTCTGGGGATCTGGGCTCATGTTCTCATGCATGGATTACAAGCACTTTACTGAGCCATCTCCCCAGCCCCTCACTCTGTAGTCTTTGAAAAGAAAAACTTGGTTTAGTTCAGCTTTAGTAAATAAAATCCTACGTTAGATATTCTGAGGAGATATTTTAAATTTGTTTTTTAAATACATAAAATTTTTATTGCATCTATTTCTGTCTCTTAAAAGTCACATAAGTAACTTTTTTTTTTTTTTTTTTTTTTTTGTAAAGTAGGGTCTCTATATGCAGCCCAAGCTGACCAGAAACTCATGACCCTCTTGCCTCCTTGCTGTGCGGCTGTATGCCACCATATTTGGCTTAAGCCAATTCTGTCCTGAGGATAGGGGGCTGCTCACATGTGCTTGTATGTGTGGAGGCCAGGGGTTGACTTTGAATATTTTTATTACTCTTCATCTTATATTTTGAGAGAGGATCTCTCAGTTTTAGCCACCTGAGCTCACCATTTCATCAAGACTCATTAACCAGCAGTTCCCAAGATTCTGCCTGGGTTTGCCTCCCCAGCACTGGCTTTTATGGGGATCTGGACCCAGTACCTTATTCTTGCACAGCAAGCATTTGACTCACTGAGCCATCTCCCCAGCTCCCTCACATAACTTCCTCCTGAGGGTTTCCCAGAATATTTTTCTCTCTTTTAAAGAATCATATTCTCAGTACATTTGGACATAATTAAGATCTGTCAGTTCATACACAGAAATGTAATCGTACAAAGATTCCCTGATTTATCTCCCTCCTTGCCATTTCACTTATCAGTGATCACTGTGCACCGAGGACCACGCCCTGTGTAGTAATTCAGAGTCATTAACCAGGGGTTCCTCTGAGCTACATCAGTGAGCAAGCAAGGGTGGGCCTTATGGATGCTCCAGAGACTTGTGGTGATCTGTGGTATGATTTGGTGTTTCAGCTGGAGGGGGCAGTGACCTGAGACTCTGGACAGTGAATGGGGACC
Organism: Rhynchomys soricoides; assembly: GCA_019843965.1. Lineage (NCBI taxonomy): Eukaryota > Metazoa > Chordata > Mammalia > Rodentia > Muridae > Rhynchomys > Rhynchomys soricoides. The sequence goes on along the minus strand of JADRCH010000875.1, from coordinate 279,015 downwards.
TCGTTGGACATGTCCACTGCAGAGAGATAATTTGTTCTGTAGCTTTCTCCAACCAGCCTGAGGGAGTATCTGTCAATGTCATTGCTGGAGGATTGGAAAATGGCGTTGTAAGGTAAGAAAGAGAGGGCTTGATTCTTCCTCCAGTCACGGAGCACTGCAGTTTGAGAAATGACTTTTAATGTCTGCACGTATTAATATACAGTATTTAGAGAGTTAAAGTCACTTTGCATAGAGGTCTTTATTCCTGTTGTATTTTTAAATAGTAAAACTAGTGCAGTTTGGAAGTATTAACTATGAAATAATAACCATATGAAAGTAGGTAGAGTCCCCTTTCCCACCTTCAACCCCTGCAGACTTCCCAGAGGCAATGCTGCTCTTTGCAGTAGATTATCCTGGTAAGTCAGCAAACTGTGTGTGTGTGTGTGTGTGTGTGTGTGTGTGTGTGTGTGTGTGGTTTTAGTTTGCATAATTGAATAATGACTTCTCTTTCCTCTAGGTTATGGAGCACATGGGACTTGAAGCCTGTGAGAGAAATTACATTTCCCAAATCAAATAAGCCTATCATAAGGTAAGATCTACCTCCACCTTTTATTCTTCATAAAGTAATTGGTAATTGTGTTTCTTCTGATGTTACAGCATGTAGACCCAAAGAATGGGGGTGTGAAGGCTTCACGAAGAGCCATCCTCTTACCATGCAGCAAATTATCTGTTACCAGCAGCAGCCAACAAACTCTTGCCATGCGGGACTTGGTGTCTCGTGTCTAGTGGAAAGACAGGCTGCCTCTGTGCCAGGAAGCCTCAGGGGTCCTAGACACTGTGCTTTCCACTTCCGCCTTTGCAATGACAGTCATGTGACTGGCTGCCACGGAGATGTGCTTGATAGAACTGACACCAGTCATCCTTAACGTGGCTTACAAACTTGCCTTTAAAACTCAACTAGTAGTTATAGTATTCAAATTATACTTAATTAAGATAAATTTATTTTGATTGTACTAAACTTAAATTTTAATGAACCTTAGTTATTTATTAATTACATTATACATTACTTTACCTTTTTTTCCTCCAGAGAAGCAAAATATATCTTTAAAATAAATGTCACTTAAGACTTGGGTGTGATATTACACACCTTTAATCCAGCAGTTGGGATGCAAAGGCAGGTGGATCTGTGTTCCAGGCCAGCTTGGTCTACAGAGCAAGTTTCTGGATAACCAGGACTACATAGAATGACTCTGTCCAAATGAATAAAAAGACAAATGTCATTTGATTTTTAAAGGCAAAGTGTAATACTGTGATATCTTTGTGAAGTTTCTCCCACCCAGGGGCCTGAGCTCTGAGGCTCTAGTTTTATTCTAGCTAAACTGAGCCTGAGCCTTGTTAGGAAGGTGACTTTATTAGAATCGGTCTGCACAGACAGTTTGCTGGCAGTCTTTTTCACTTATGATTCTCTGGAGTGGCAATACCTTAATTTCATCATCACAGACTGCTCATTAAGAAATGATATGTACAAATGGGTTTGCTTTCCACAGCCTGACATTTTCTTGCGATGGCCACCATCTGTACACTGCCAACAGTGACGGGACAGTGATTGCGTGGTGCCGGAAGGACCAGCAGCGTGGGAAGCAGCCCATGTTCTACTCTTTCCTCAGCAGCTATGCAGCTGGATGAAGAGAGGACCATCCCACAGGACATAAGCACCATTCTGTGATGTCCAGGGATGGCAAGACCTGTCAGTGTGCGCACACCTCCCCAGCCCCCATGGTCCTGAGGGTGAAGTCCGGCCCTCATTCAATAATGGTGTGGAAGGCTGGGTCTGCACACACTGAGTACCCAATAAGCTTCGGATCTTTCAAGGCAAATTAAAGTCAGAATCTTGATGCTTTTTGCCAAAAAGGTATGCTGAATCGAAGATCAGGGTCTCTGTTCTCCTTTTTCAAAACGAAAGAGTAGAACTTAAATTGTCTAATTATTTATCTAGAATACTAAACATTATATTTTAAAAGTTCCTGCTATATCCCCTACAAACACTCACACACCCAATAAAAGGAAAAACAATAGGACTTATCAGAATTCAGGAAGCAAATTATTTAGTAGGTGCTTCTGCACCAAATATATTCCGGAGTATCAGAACAGAACGTGAACTCTGCTGCTGCATCAAATTTGGCTGATTTTGCCATTGTCCTCTCTGCCCAAAGAAGAGCCAGGGGCAAGAACTTCAGATATTTTTGGTTTCTTCACATCCTAGTTCCTCAGAGGTTTCTACTTAAAATCCATAACACTAGGTGGGTATCAATACCCTTGGTTCAGTGACTGATTTTCAGATATAATGGTAAGTCTTTTAGCACCTGCCGTTAACAGTCCATCTGACAGAGCACGGAGCACCCACATCTGCCCTGGGGAGCTCCACACAGCTCCACACTGTTACCAGTATGGAGGAAGCACAGCAGCCAGGACAGTGCTCCACTGGGAGACAGAGCTGTGAAGGAAGGGCAACAGTGAGTGTGCAGACAAAAGGCACAGTGAGTTACTTGCTTTAGGAACCAGGCTTACTTGTTCCTGCTAAGTTACCACCTGAGAATTCTAGGGAAGGTGGAAAGCTCTACATGTGCACCTTGGCATGTGACAACTGCCCTGCTCTGGAATCCCATGCCGACCACTCTGGGACTACTGGGTTCTTACTGGAGGTGCTTCTTTAATGGCTTTGAAAACTATTGTGTAGGCTCAGAAATCTATCACTGTGGGATAGAAGCATGTGTTGCTGCCTATAAATGACTTGTGCATTTGTTATGGAAATTGAATTCATATAATGTTTACAGAACTACTTTTGTAACTTCCAGACTTTGTAAAACATTCTGCTTATATCCACAACATGCAATTCCAGAGTCTCTGCTGTGGGGACAGGCACAGGGAGAGCAGGGCCTCATGGGACCTTTAGGTCCTATTGGCATGGGCCACATGTTACTCCTAAAGTCCACTTCAGAGCAGAGATAACATTACTCCTACTCACGTTGAAGTGATTGATTTGTTTTTAAAAATTCAGCTAATGTCTAGCTTTCTTTTTTTTACTGAGAACTTTGAGTTAGTCTCCTATTAGACTAGGGATGCTATGCAGTCTTGGCTTGTTTTAAGGGCCAAGTTTCATCATTTATCTAAAGAGGAAAATATGCAAAATATCTGGTCTTGTTAAGTGTGCAATATTCTATTTTTATGTAAAAATAAAAATTCATTGGGGGGGATTATTTATTGAGCATGAAACCTAGTATGTATATGTTAGAAATGCTTTGTAACATGCATGTTATAGCACACATTCCTGGAAGTGATCACCTTTTACACACTGCCACTTCAGTTTGGAAATAAACTTGCTAAAAACAGACTTAAACCCGTTTCTAATATATGACTTGTGAATTATGACTAGATCTCATTCCATGGCTTTTGCAGAACAAGGTGTATCTGGCATTCTGTTACTAGTCACTGGCTGAGCTGTGACCAGTGTCCTTCTCAAGGAGTGGAGCCAACAAACAAGCCATAGTTCATTGCTGATACAAGTCAGGACTCTAGATGAGATTGTATGGCTGCAGCCATGCACATAAACACAGATACCATGTGTCTAGAGAGAAGGAAAGAATAGCGCCAGTGGATTAGATTAAGAGTACCATGAATAATAATAGCTTGTGAGACCGGGCCTGTGACAGTTTGCACCTACAGTTGGGCTTTATGGACAGCTTAGTGGGGGCAGCAGATGTGGGAGGAAACACGGACTTCAGCAGGGATCAGAGTCAGTACTCTGTTTAAGAGTCCACAGCCCATTGAGTCTTCTCAGAAGCCAAGAAGCAGATGCCCTTACTAAAGTACAGGCCATCTGCCCTCAGGTACCCCCAGACTGCTAGATTTATTTAGAGTCTGGCCACATGCCAGAGTAGGCTGGAAAATAGCTGAGTCACTAATAGGCCAAAGCCTATCAGCAAGGGCTTCAAATAAGGTGTCTCCTGTGTGGAAACTGCCACAGGGTCTCCTTCTCCCTGTTCCTCTCAGTCTCCCTCCCCTTCCGCTCCCTCCCTGCCCTCCACACACCTTGCAAGGAAACTCCAAGAAGCTTTCGAGTTACTGAACACAAATCTCGGTGGTAGAAATAGGATACTTCCCTGTTAGTTTTTGGCCAGTGAGACCTATAACCCTCTAAACAGTACAGCCATTGTTGCTGATTGCCCAACAAAACAAAACCCCACTGCTGAAGACACTGCATGCTTGGCAGAATGTAGAAAAAACAAGCTGGAAGCTTTCTGCCTACTGACTAGTTCTCATGGTGCCAGAAGGCACTAAGCAATTGCTGGGGGAAAATTGTCACCAATGCTCCTGGTTGATGATGATCCTACATGCTACGCTATCAACATGCCAGTCAGGTTGTGCCCACTGGTACCGTAATAAATGAGTGTGACGGATTCAACCAACTACCTTCTCGCTGGATTTGAGGCCAGCTTCACAGGAGGGAACTCTGGACACCTGGGCAAACCTGTGGTGGGGAAGCCCCTAGGCTCTGGCGGAGAAGCTACTGCTGTGGTTTTGCTAACTGGACATGATGTGCCTTTCATACTGCCTTAAAAACACTTATTTTAACTCAGTTAGTGAGGTTGTCAGGTTTGGTCCAAAAAACCTTTTGTAGTGGGCGGTGATGACTGCCCACTACATAACTGGTCAGAGAAGGGTCAGAATGCTGAGAACAAGTGATGTGAATGCTCGGCCCTAAATGAGACGTCTATATTGTGCAGTCTCAGGGGACAGTGCAGAAGAGGGAATGAAGGTGATACAAAAACTGGAGGAGAGAGGGGGTGTCTGGGATGCTGTCCTTTGGGCCTGTCCTGCCCACTGTCTTTTTACCTCTAACTCATTGTGATTATTTTCAGGAGACCTGAACAAGACTGGGCCCATTAACTTTATGTCGCTATGGGGAGAGGCCCAAAACCATCCTTACCCCAGGGATTTATAGGTAGTTGATGGTTTCTTATAGGGAGTGATTCACAGGCCACAAGTATCTGTCCCTCTCCCCCAGCCTGAGCATTTCTAGGCAGATAATGGTTGCTAGGGGTGAGGTGCTCACAAAGCCCCACTTCTCTGAGGAATTGTTGGCAGTTAACAGGCTCCTGTAACTAGAGTCACAGCCCCCATAAAGGTTTATTGATAGTTAACATTGCTGGGGGGAGGGTCTCCAAGCTCTCACCCCTACCAGAGAATTTATACTTAATGTTTGCTCTGAGGAGAAGCTCCAGAGGCCATGCCCCTTCCTAGTGACACTTAAGAGTTACAGGGGGAGAATTTTTTTTTCTTCTGTGGCATCCATGCTTCTGTAAGTAACCCCAATTAAACACATTGGTTCACCATTCTACACTTGAGTTAAATCATTTGATTCTGTCTCTGGGATCCTATCTGAGGTGAAATGTTTGTTTTTGTCTCCTCAGGAAAGTTCACACAACAGTGGCTTTTTAAGAAGCCACTTTTTAAGGTGGGTGGGTGGGGGGATACCCCCATAGAGGCAGGGGGAGGGAGGAGGGAGTAGGGAAGTTCCAAAGGGGAGAGCTGGAGACGGGGAAACATTTGAAATGTAAATAAAGTATGAAAAAAAAAACTGAAAAAAAAAAAAAACCCAATGAGATAGAAGGCAGGTTGTGTGGCTCACATATGTTGCATGTTATACTGCCATGTACCCGTGTGTAGCATACATACAAAGGGGAAAAAAACCAATTCAAAAAAAAAAAAAAGCCCCATCTGTTCCTTTTAGTTGGCTATAAATTTCTACCAGTAGGCATAGATAAGGTAGCTCCCATTCCTTAATTTTAGTTTTTGTTCTAAAATGCTAAATTCCAACCTTTTGTATCCTTAAATGAGCTTTACACGTCATTTCCAAAACCAACCTCTCTTTCGTTTTGTTTTGTTTTTTTATTTTTCATTAATTCATTCACTCACTCACTTTACATCCCTACCACTGCTTCTCCCTTACTTCTCTCTTTCCAGTCATTCCCTCCTAAGAAGGCAGGAGAAATCTCATCAATAGCATCCTGCCAAGGGATATCAAGTAGCAATAGAACTAGGTCCATCTTTTCCTACTGAGGCTACACAAAGCAGCCCAGTTAGGGGAAACATCCAAAGGCAGGCAACAGAGCCAACGACAGCCCCTCTTCCCGCTTTTAGGGTCCCACATAAAAAACAAACTGCATTTCTGTTTGTTATGTGCAGAGGGCCTAGGTCTGTCCCATGCATGCTTTCTGGTTGGACATTCGGTCTCTGTGACCTGTGACCAGGTTAGTTGATTCTAAAGGTTTTCTTGTGGTGTTCTTAACCACTCGGGCTCCTTTGATGCTTTCTCCCTCTCTTCAACAGGATTGCCCAAGCACCACCTAGTGTTTGCTTGTGGGTCTCTGCATCTGTTTCCATCAGCAGCTAGGTAAAGACTCTCAGATGACAGTTATGCTAACCTCTGGTCTGCAAATATAGTTGAACATCATTAGTACTATCAGGAGTAGGTTCTCTCTCATGGCATGAGTCTCAAGTTGGGCCAGGCATTGGTTGGCCATTCTTTCAATTTCTGTTCAATCTTTACCCCTGTTTTGGACAAATTATGAGTCTAAGGTTTTGTGGCTGGGTTGGTGTCCTCACCCCTCCATTGGAAGTCTTGCTTAGTAATATTAGTTGGCCATTTCAGGTTGCATAATTCTCTCTGCTAGGAGTCTTAACTAGGGTCACTTTCATAGATTCCTAGGAATTTCCATTATCCTGGGTTCTTAACTCATCCCAGAGACGCTTCCTCGACCAATTCCAGTTCTTTTTCTGAGTTCTCATTCCCTCTGGTTTACCTACATTTGATCCTTCCTGTTCCCACTACATCTGTTATATTTCCCCTTCTCGCTGAGATTTAAGGATTCTCCCTTGAGCCCTCATTGTTACTTAGGGTTTTTTTAATTTTTATTTTATTATTTTGGAGGGGACAAAAGCATGTTTACTATAATAAATATAATACATATGATGTACTGCCTAACTGTACAATTTTTCCTCTATTTTTGATACTTTATTTACATTTCAAATGTTTTCTCCTTTCCAGGTCTCCTCTTTGGAAACCACCAATACCATCCCCCTCCCCCCTGCCTCTATAAGAGTACTCCTCCACCCACCCACCCACCCACTCCCGTCTTCCCACCCAGGCATTCCCCTATACTGGGGCATCTAACACCCTCAGGCCAAAAGGGCTCTCCTCCCACTGAGGGCCAACAAGACCCTCCTCTGCCATATATGTGGCCAGCACCATGGGTCCCTCCATGTGTATTCTTTGGTTGGTAGTCCAGGAGTACCAGGGAGTCTGGCCAGTTGACACTGTTGCTCCCTCCATGGGGCTGCAAACTCTCTCAGCTCCTTCATTCAGTCCCTTCTCCAACTCTGCCATCCAGGACCCCAGGCTCAGTCCAATGGTTGCTGTGAATGGAATCTTGGGTATTCCAAACTTTAGGGCTAATATCCACTTAACAGTGAGCACATACCATGTTTGTTCTTTTGTGACTGAGTTACCTCACTCGGGATAATATATTCAAGTTCCATCCCTTTGCCTTCAAATTTCATGAAGTCATGGTTTTTAATAGTTGAGTAGTATTCCATTGTGTAAATGTACCACATTTTCTGTATCCATTCCTCTGTTGAGGGAAATCTGGGTTGTTTCCAGCTTCTGGCTATTATAAATATGGCTGCTATGAACATAGTAGAGCATATGTCCTTATTACATGTTGGAACATCTTCTGGGTATATGCCCAGGAGTGTTATAGCTGGATCCTCAGGTACTATTATGTCCAATTTTCTGAGGGTCCGCCAAACTGATTTCCAGAGTGATTGTACCAGCTTGCAATCCCACCAGAGGCCTGTTCCTCTTTCTCCACATCCTCACCAGCATTTGCTGTCATTTGATCTTAGCCATTCTGACTGGTGTGAGGTAGAATGTCAGGGTTGTTTTGATTTGCATTTCCCTGATGACTAAGGATGTTGAACATTTCTTTAGGTGCTTCTCAGCCCTTCCAATTTCCTCAGTTGAGAATTCTCTGTTTAGCACTGTTGCCCATTTTTTGATAGGGTTATTTGTTTCTCTGGAGTCTAACTTCTTGAGTTCTTTGTATATATTGGATATTAGCCCTCTATTGGATGTTTGATTGGTAAAGATCTTTTCCCAATCTGTTGGTTGCCATTTGGTCCTACTGACAGTGTCCTTTGCCTTACAGAAGCTTTGCAATTTTATGAAGTCCCATTTACTGATTCTTGATCTTAGAGCATAAGCCATTGGTTTCTGTTCAGGAACTTTCCCCCTGTGCCCATGTGTTCGAGACTTTTCCCCAATTTCTCTTCTATTAGATTCAGTGTATCTGGTTTTATGTGGAGGTCCTTGGTCCACTTGGACTTGAGCTTTGTACAGGGAGATAGGAATGGATCAATTTACATTCTTCTACATGGTGACCGCCAATTGAACCAGCACCATTTGTTGAAAATGCTGTCTTTTTTCCACTGGATGGTTTTAGCTCCTTTGTCAAAAACAAGTGACCATAGGTGTGTGGATTTATTTCTGGGTCTTCAATTCTATTCCATTGATCTACTTGCTTGTCACTGTAGAAATACATGCAGTTTTTATCACTATTGCCCTGTAGTACAGCTTGAAGTCAGGGATGGTGATTCCCCCAGAAGTTCTTTTATTGTTGAGAATAGTTTTTGCTATCCTGGGTTTTTTGTTATTCCATATGAATTTGAGAACTGCTCTTTGCATTGAATCTGTAGATTGCTTTGGCAGGATGGGCATTTTTACTATATTAATCCTGCCAATCCATGAGCATGGAAGATCTTTCCATCTTCTGAGGTCTTCTTCCATTTCTTTCTTCAGAGACTTGAAGTTCTTGTCATACAGATCGTTCACTTGTTTGGTTAGAGTCACACCAACATACTTTATATTGTTTGTGACTATTGTGAAGGTTATCATTTCCCTAATTTCTTTCTCAGTCTGTTTATCTTTTGAGTATAGGAAGGCTAATGATTTGTTTCAGTTAATTTTATATCCAGCCACTTTGATGAAGTTGTTTATCAACTCTAGCAGTTCTCTTGTGGAGTTTTTTGGTCATTGAAGTATATGATCATATCATCTGCAATTAGTGACTTTTTGTTTTCTTTCTTTCCAATTTGTATCCCTTTGACCTCCTTTTGTTGTCTAATTGCTCTAGCTAGAACTTCAAGTACTATATTGAATAGATAGGGAGAGAGAGGGCAGCCTTGCCTAGTCCCTGATTTTAGTGGGATTGCTTTAAGTTTCTCTCCATTTAGTTTCATGTTGCCTACTGGTTTGCTATATATTGCTTTTACTGTGTTTAGGTATAGGCCTTGAATTCCTGATCTTTCCAAGACTTTTATCATGAAGGGATGTTGAATTTTGTCAAATGCTTTTTCATCATCTAATGAAATGACCATGTGGTTTTTTTCTTTGAGTTTGTTTATGTACTGGATTATATTGGTGGATTTCCGGGTATTGAACCATCCCTGCATCCCTGGGATGAAGCCTACTTGATCATGTTGAATGATCATGGATTCGCTTTGCAAGAATTTTATTGAGTATTTTTACATTGATATTCATAAGGGAAATTGGTCTGAAGTTTTCTTTCTTTGTTGGGTCTTTGTGAGGTTTTGGTATCAGTGTAACTGTGGCCTCATAGAATGAATTGGGTAGTGTTCCTTCTGTTTCTTTTTTGTGGAATAGTTTGAAGAGTATTGGGATTAGGTCTTCTTTGAACATCTGATAGAATTCTTTACTAAATCCATCTGATCCTGGGCTTTTTGGTTGGGAGACTTTTAATAACAGCTTCTATTTCTTTAAGGGTTATGTGACTGTTTATATGGTCTATCTGATCCTGATTTAACTTTGGTATTTGGTATCTGTCTAGAGACTTGTCCATTTCATCCAGATTTTCCAGTTTTGTTGAGTATAGACTTTTGTAATAGGATCTGATGATTTTTCGAATTTCCTCTGAATCTGTTGTTGTATCTCCCTTTTCATTTCTGATTTTGTTAAATTTGGATACTGTCTCTGTGCCCTCTTGTTAGTCTGGCTGAGGGTTTATCTATCTTGTTGATTTTCTTAAGGAACCAGCTCCTACTTTTGCTGATTCTTTGTATAGTTCTTTTTGTTTCTAGTTGGTTGATTTCAATCCTGAATTTGATTGTTTCCTGCCTTCTACTCCTCTTGGGTGTATTAGCTTCTTTTTGTTCTAGAGCTTTCAGGTGTGCTGTTAAGCTGCTAGTATATGCTCTCTCCAGTTTCTTTTTGGAGTCAGTCAGAGCTATGAGATTTCTTCTTAACACTGCTTTCATTGTGTCCCATAGGTTTGGGTATATTGTACTTTCATTTTTATTAAATTCTAGGAAGTCTTTAATTTCTTTCTTTATTTCTTCCTTGACCAAGTTATCATTGAGTAGAGCATTGTTTAGCTTTCATGTGTATGTGGGCTTTATGTTGTTTTTATTGCCATTAAAGACCAGCCTTAATCTGTAGTAACCTGATAGGAGGCATGAGATCATTTCAATTTTCTTATATCTGTTGTGGTTTGTTTTGTGACTGATTATATGGTCAGTTGTGGAGAAGGTACCATGAGGTGCTGAGAAGAAGGTAAATTCTTTTGATTTAGGATGAAATGTTCTATAGATATCTGTTAAATCCATTTGGTCCATAACTTTTCTGTTAGTTTCACTGTGTCTCTGTTTAGTTTGTGTTTCCAAGATCTGTGCATTGATGTGAGTGGGGTGTTGAAGTCTCCCACTATTATTGGGTGAAGTGCAATGTGTGATTTGAGTTTTAGTAAAGTTTCTTTTATGAATGTGGGTGCCCTTGCATTTGGAGATAGATGTTCAGAATTCAGAGTTCTTCCTGGTAGATTTTTCCTTTGATGAGTATGAAGTGCCCTTCTTTATCTTTTTTGATGACCTTTGTTTGAAAATCAATTTTATCAGGTATTAGAATGGCTACTCCAACCTGTTTCTTGGGACCATTTGCCTAGAAAATTGTTTTCCAGCCCTTTACTCTGAGGTAGTGTTTGTCTTTAACGTTGAGGTGCATTTCCTATATGCTGCAAAATGCTGGGTTCTGTTTATGGATCCAGTCTGTTAGTCTATGTCTTTTTATTGGGGAATTGAGTCCATTGATGTTAAGAGATATTAAGGAATAGTGATTGTTGCTTCCTGTTATTTTCGATGTTATTTTTATGTTTGTATGGCTATCTTCTTTTTGTTTGTTGAAAGATTACATTTTTTTTTTCGTTTTCTAGGGTGTAGTTTCTCTCCTTGTGTTGGTATATTCCACTTATAATTCTTTGTAGGGCTGGGTTTGTGGAAAGATATTGTATAAATTGGATTTTGTTATAGAATATCTTGGTTTCACCATCTATGGTAATTAAGAGTTTTGCTGGGTATAGTAGCCTTGGCTGGTGTTTGTGTTCTCTTAGAGTCTGTATGAGATCTGTCCAGGATCTTCTAGCTTTCATAGTCTCTGGTGAGAAGTCTGGTGTAATTCTGATAGGTCTGCCTTTATATGTTACTTGACCTTCTTCCCTTACTGCTTTTAATATTCTTTCCTTGTTTTGTGAATTTGGTGTTTTGACTATTGTGTGATGGGAGGAATTTCTTTTCTGGTCTAATCTATTTGGAGTTCTGTAGATTTCTTGAATGTTTATGTTCATTTCTTTCTTTAGGTTAGGGAAGTTTTCTTCTATAATTTTGTTGAAGATATTTACTGGCCCTTTAAGTTGGGAATCTTTTCTCTCTTCTATACCTATTAACCTTATGTTTGGTCTTCTCATTGTGTCCTGGATTTCCTGGGTGTTTTGGGTTAGGAGCTTTTTGCATTTTGCATTTTCTTTGATTGTTGTGTCCATGTTTTCTATGGTGTCTTCTGCACCTGAGATTCTCTCTTCTATCTCTTGTATTCTGTTGGTGATACTTGCATCTTTGACTCCTGATCTCTTTTCTAGGTTTTTCTCCAGGGTTGTCTCCCTTTGTGATTTCTTTGTTGTTTCTATTTCCATTTTTTAGATCCTGGATGCTCTTGTTCATTTCTTTCACCTGTTTGGTTGTGTTTTTCTGTAATTCTTTAAGGGATCTTTGTGTTTCCTCTTTAAGGGCTTTTAGTCGTTTACCTGTGTTCTCTTGTATTTCTTTAAGGGAGTTATTCATTTCCTTCTTAAAATCTTCTATCATCATCATGAGATGTGATTTTTAGTCTGAGTCTTGCTTTTCTGGGTATGTTGGGGTATCTCTGGCTTGATGTGGTGGGATAGCTGGGTTCTGATGATGCCAAGTTGCCTTGGTTTCTGTTCCTTGTGTTCTTGCCCTTGCCTTTCGCCATCTTGTTATCTCTGGTGTTAGCTGGTCTTGCTCTCTCTGACTGTGGCTTGTCCCTCCTGTAAGCTTCTGTGTTAGCACTCCTTGGGAGACCAGCTCTCTCTGAGAGTAATTTGGGTTTGGAGAGTTGTGGTGCAGGGTCAGCTCTGGGGTGCACACAGAAACCAGAAGGATCTTGTCCCCAGCTGTTCCTTGGTTCCTGTGTCCTGATGGCTCTGGGAGGGTCCCTCTTGATCCAGGAATTTTAACAGAAGTGGTGGTCTTGCCTATACTCCAAGATGTGTCTGCACTCCTGTGAGACCAGCTCTCTCCTGTCACTATTTGAGTATGGAGCCCTGTGTCACAGAAGGAAACTAGAGGGCCACTCTGAAGTCCCTGTGTCCTCAGGGTTCCAGGTGGCTCCCTCTGAGCAGAGGTGCTGGTCTCATCTCTGCTCACAGGCTTTTCCACTCTTCTAGGAGGCTAGCTTTCTCAAGGCGCTATTTGGCTATTTAGGTCTGTGGTACAGGCTCAGGTGCCAGGCCACAGATGGAAACAGGAAGGCTCCTTCTCAGGCTGCTCATTGGTCTGTGGATCCTGAGTGTTCCAGACGGGTCTCTCTAAGCAGAGGTTCTGGTCTTATCCTTGCTCATAGGCTTGTCCATACTTTCTGGGTGGCTAGCTCTTTCCCTCCTCTATTTGTCTACAGAGCCCTGTGGCACAGGCTGAGGTTCCCAGCCACAGCTGGAAACCGGAAGGCCCAGCCTCTCATTTTGAATAGAAGAATGTCTGTCCCTCTCCTTGTGGCAGACCTGAATTGAGAATAGAACTGAGGATATATCACATAGTCTAGCTACTCTTCCTCCTGGTCATTACAGGCTGGTGAGAAGCCACAGGTGGCCTAGAGAGCCTCCTACCACTGAGCTACATTCCCAGCCCTTATTTGGTAAGACAAGGGTTCTGTGTATCTTAGACTAGCCTGAAACTTCTAATTCTCCTGAGCTCTAGGATAATATGCATTTACCCCTATGCCCAGGTAGAAAGCCTTTTTAGTGACTTAAGTGTTAGAGCAACATAATGGGTGGATAGAAATATAAGTGAACTGATGCAACAAATATTGAATAGTACACATTCCAAGACCGCAGCACTAGCAGCAGGTCCAGGCCAGGGATGGAAAGGAACATCTTCCTGTATCCCAGCCCTGGCAGTGGGGAAGAGAGCAGAGTATCAGGTGTCTATAGTCACAGAAGACACAGGGGTGGGAACTGCTGCTCCTCTGCCTGCATCTGTGGTGTGTTGCAGCTTTACAATCTGGTTTAGTGTTTTTGTGCCCTAGGAAACTCAACAGCACTGCTTTATTAGTGTGAGTCTGCCAATCCCATGTCCCCCCTCTGCCTGCATGTTTGGATTTCTAAGGATGCAGAAAGGAGAGAGGACAGATGCTCCCCAGCCCGTTAGAGCTCTTTCCTGGCTCTCTGGTTTCCGCTATTTTGAATAACTTGCTAATACCCCATCTTAACAAAGAAGTGCTACATACAGCGTCCATAAGGAAGGTTCAGAAAGGTAGGAAGAGAAGAAAATGGCGCCATGTTTTTACTTTATGTTGAGTTATCTTTCTCAGGAGCCCCTTTCATTGCTGATTACCCTTTAGCTCCCTGTTGGTCTCTACATAAGCAAAAAATGTTTCAAATTGTTCCCAAATGTGTCTCATGTTTTAGACAGCTTTACCGTTTTCCCCCCTGAGAATTCTTCTAATCATGGCAACCTTTTATGCATTATGAAACCTAGATACTTCAAAAACCTGCAGGCTTGGTTAGTTAGCACCTTCCTCAGAGAAGCAGGAGAGAGAGAAGAGGTGGGGGATAGAGATTTGCCATTTGGAAGGGCAGTTCAGCATAAAGGTCAAAAGAGCTCAGGAAAGCACACTCAGATACCTGTAACATGCATGACCTATCAGATATTTCTTCCAAGTATGTCCAATGTAAAAGCCACCATTTAAGAAGCAGCTACAGTACTAAAATAAAATAACCACATAAAGTATCCTTAATCATGATATTCTTAGGGTATTTAATGTCTCCCAGAGGCCTGATGTATTACTCGTTTGGTCCCCAGAAGGGCTGCTACTGGAAGAGGGTAGGGCCTTTGTGTAGGAGGTTGCCCAAAGGGATACAACTTCTCCCTCCAGAGCCCTAGAGCCTGAATATTGGTCTGTATGTTTATAAGACAAGAAAGGGCCTGGGAGAGATGGAGGAGTCCCCGTGGCCACCCAGTCTACCAGAGAGTTTATCTATTGACATCCCATACAATTGAACAGTTGGCACCAACTCGTTAAAACTCTGGTAAAAAGGAAACGTAAGATCAACTTTCGTGCAGCTGGTTTGTGGGAAGAATGCATGACTGAGCCAGGGATTGCAGGAGAGACGATGGATCAGAGAGTTAAAATAGTGAACACAATTTTGTGCTGCTTGAATTTTCAACTGTAGTGACTATCGGATCCCACTTAGTCTCTGCCTTGTGAATATTACTGGCAAAAATCGATGCGATGTTATTTAATTCTGAGGCCTAAAGGGACTTCTGAAAGCTGTGAAGACAATCAGTGTGATTTTCCACCCCCCTGGGCCTTTCTGGCCTCTCTCGGAAGTTCCACTCAGCCAAAGTGCACCTCTGTCCACGGTACCGTAAGGCATGTCAGATCTGTGAAAATCTAAGGCACCCTGTCTATTGTCACTTTCTGCAGGGATAGTTAGGGAAGGAAGATGGGAGGAAGGTTTTCAAGAAATCCATCAGTGGTGTTTATAGACAGAAGTAATATGGCCTCCTTCTTTATGCATCTACTGCCTGAAATGTTTTCTCTGCTTCTATCTTCAGAGGGCTTTGTATTATTTCATGAGTTGGAAAAACAGACGTGGCTGAAGCTGTGTCTCAAGGAAGAGGAGTTTGGTAATTCATCGGTTTACAATGAGACACAGAAAACACAGTTCCATTAGGACGAGGCTTGGCAGACCATGACCTTCTCACCGCTGGGAGTCGCCAGGGTTCCCTGTGGCAGCAGCTCCTTGCTGTCCACTCACACTCTTGGTGACTGGCTGGGAGGCAGCTGCTCTGACAAGCCAGGCCTGGTGGCGGTCTTGGCCGCGTTGCTTAGCGACGACTGCATAAGATTGGTGCGCATTTCCAGATGTTCAGCATCTGCGCTAAAAGCGCCCACCTTCCTAGGTGTCCCCAGGTGAAATAATACCCTGAGTTGGCTATCCCCACTCTGCACTTGGGGATCTGCCTGGAACCATGAACCCTCCAAGGCTGCGCGCTCCCCGGGAGGGCGGGTCTTGGTGAGGACCGGGGCTAGGGGTGCGCGGAGCCGGGAGTGGGAGCCCCAGTGACGAACCAGTGACGTCGGCGGCGGCGGGCGGGATTTCCCGGCCCCTCCCGGCGCGGGAGGAGACCTGCTGCGGAGTGGGTGCGAGGGAGTGGGTGCGGCCAGAGTGGCGCAGCAGACGAGGGTTGGGGGTCACCGCCTTGCACCCCGTGGGCCCACTGCTCAGACCCGGAGCCCCGCTTGCGGGTGGCTTTGCTGTAACTTGGGCTCCAAGCCGCTCCTCCCCTTCTCCCCTTCTTCTGTGGCGCGCTTTCATTGAGCCCCGGACGCGCGATGCCGCTTGGCCTGGCCGCCCCAGTCGAGCGCCGCGCCGGGGACCCAGCCCGCGTCTGAGAGGCGCCGGCTGCGGTAAGTGGCCCCCGAGCCCCCGGGAGGGCGCAGCGCCTGGTCAGGGAACCTCGGCCCGGTCCCCGACAGCTCCGTGAGACCCTGGGCGAAATCAAAAGTCTCAGAACTGGAGAGACATTCTGGCTCCTGGGTCTTCCCTTGAGGTGCCTCAGCACGCGGCACAAAGACCTGTGATTCGTTGGCCGCTTGGTGCACTGCCGCGGGGCGCCTCCAGCTTGAGCCTCCCTGGTGTCCACAGGTAGCCCGGGCATCAGGGGACACAGCCGAATCCCCCGGGGTCGAGGAGGGCCGAGGTTCCCAGGGACTCCTTCGTCGTCGGTGGGGCGTAGAGGACCCTTATGGCCAGCCATGACCATAAGGGACACCCCCTTGTCGCCCCCTTCCTCCCGAGGACCACAGGAGATGGATGGCGTGGCCACCGATCGTTTTGTTTGAAGCAGTGTTTTGGCGGGGGTTCGCAGACGCCCTCTGCTTTCCCGACGCCAGAACACCTGCCTCGGGAAGAGGGGAGAGCTTGGTGACCTAGGCGAGTTTGCGCCGCCACACCCCCCACCCCCACCCCTGATGGCGACTGTCCCCAAAACAGGTGCTGAAACGCGCTGCTGAGCTCACGGGGCATATCTTTAGGAGAGCGAGCTTTGCTTTAATTTTTAGTCTCCTGGGAAATAATGAGGCAAGATGCCAGTTAAGGCTGCAAAAGGCTCCTTCATAATCTGCGTCTTGTCGTGTATTTTGAGCTAATTTGTGAGTGGGGTACTTCCAAATGTGCAAGTTTGATCCAGTGATAGATAAATCCTGTCCTCGATTCCCAGGCCTACCTGGTCTGTAAAAGACTGGCAGCAGGCTGGCTGGCGTTTCAGCCAGAGCAAGCCTGCGAGGCTGTGCTGGGGTTCCGGTGAAAAGGCGTCACTCCTGCCATCTGCTCCAGAGTGAGGTGCAAGGCACTTGGACTGCCTGCAGGCTGGCTGGTTCTTCCTTACTGGGGCACCACCCTTTCCCTCACGTTGGCCTGCAAGGAGGAAGGCATCCACCTCCTCCTCTGGTCCTGTTAACCTGGTAGAGACCACTTGGGGGTGGGGTGGGGTGGGGGAGATCTGGTGCTTTCAGTCCTGAGGAACAAGACAAGGTACTTGTAAACTGCACTTGGGGTTTCTGGATTTCTCTGGCTTCCTGAGAGGTGTTGGTGAGAATGAGGAACCTACTGGGATGCATTGCTAGCCAAGGGACTCTCAGGCTGAGAGAGCTGTGGGACCATGCAACCCTGAGGCCCCAGTCCATTCCCCTTGTAATAAAACCCAGGGAGGAAGCAATGGAGGGACTTGGGCAGGAAACTGCACAGAGAAGGAAGAGCTATCCTAACCAGTTCATGCCTGTCTGACTAGCTGCCTTCCCCCCTTTTCATGGTAGTCTGTAAGGAAGTACCCAGAGGGGAGATTTCCCTTGTTCATTTCATAATGTCTGAAGAATGGCTATCTCCAAAGCTCCCAAATTTCAAACACTCTTCAAAATTGTGGATTATCCGATGGCACAGGGCCCTTGCCTTTGACCTGTCTCCGGATCACTGGACACGTGGGACTGAGAGTGGCTGTGTTTGCTTCCACCCAGAGCACAATCACTCTCAGCACCTGCCAGGAATGTAGCCTAGCAGTTGGCCAAAGTTTGGGTCTCCTTACTGCCAGATCCCACTGCCACCTTTCTTACTTTGTCTCACGTTATTTTGCTTGACAAGGGGAGGGTGTTGACTGTGTGTATTAGAAGCTTCTTTGGGGGGAAACTTGAAGCAATGTCTGATTTTTTTAAATCTACATTCTGCTATCCAATTTAATGGCTTCCTTTTTTCCCCCTTCCCTTTGCAACATCTTTATTGCCTTTAGACAAATTCAAGCTTTGAGACTTTTAGTATTCGGGTCACAGTTACTCACTCAGTTTTCTTAGACCAAACACTGAAACATCCTAAATTCTTCAAAAACATCAACATTGGATATCACAGAGATTTTCACTGAAAGTCAGAGAAACAACATATCAAAGTAGGACCATGCTACTGGCAGGCTTTAAGTGGCTACCTAAAAACTAAGGATAAGCAAAGCCCTTCAAGAAACTGGAGGGGGAAACACAAATGGAGTGTCCACACAGGAAACAAAACAGAGGCAAGAAAAGCTCCTGAAAGATTCATGCAGAAAAAACTGGGACATGTGTAAAAAGATCCGTGCACAGAGCTATGGGCCATTGTGGCAGCAGCAACTGCAATCTCTGACAGATGGGACTGTGTGGAAGTAGTGTTGCTTACTGTAGTGTAGGTGGGCCCTTGCTGCCCATGAGGAGTGAGGACACATAGGTAGTAGTGGAGACACTGTACATCATGTGGCCATGAGGTCTTCGGGTGTCTACAGGCAGATCCACTAAGGCTGAGCCTATCAGGGGCCGGCAGAGTGGGAGCCCAGGTGAGCAAGCCTAGGGCTGAGGAGCAGTTCTTACTGGGTCTGTGATGAGAATAGCCTCAGTTGATTCTCCTGTGCACTTGCTGGGTTGGGATTTTGCAAAGCATCTTAGTTGGGAAGTGTTCTAGCAGTGCCCTCGGTGTGTGGTAAGGACTTCAGTGAAGGGAAGTATGTGGGAGATGACTGAGCCACATGGAGAAGAGTGAGTGACGGAAGCTGCGTATGGCTCTTCCCAAAGATAAATGCATGTCCTTCTTTCTCCTCAGAGTTCCCTCTAAGAGGTTGGGTCAGCTGTCCCTCTTGGGATGTGTACTGAGGTTGTGAAGAGGTCCCTAGAGATAGGAGAAGCACTTTTACTGTCTTTTGAGGTCTGAGGGACTGCTTCTCCTCAGCACATGTGCATATAGTGCCCATGAGCTGTTAGTTAACCCTGACCACGCTTTTGTGTCTTTCTCCTTCCACTCCAGGTGTTGTGTCTGAGACACAACTTAAAGGCCTTTTCTTCAACTCCTCCAGGCTGTCCAAATAGGAGACTTGGGCTTAGAAGACAGGAAAGGGTGATGGATCCACAGAGGAAGCACAACTGGGGTTGACAGTGTTCCCTCTGTTACCAGAAGCTCTTGGGAAGGTGAAGACCAATCGTAGAGGGGTTGATTGTGCCCCATGTGGAATCAGGCTCTGGGAGGCAGAGCACAGTATGAGCACAGTGTTGGCACAGGCCCCTGTATGGTGGCACAGCATGGATCTCTCTGTAAGGACCCACATGCTCCCAAGGTGACTGTTACTAAAAAAGAATTGTGCATTTCTTCTAACTCACTGCCGTTAAGGGCTTGTGGTAGTCCAGGCACTCAAACATCTGGAGCTAATACATGTTTTTCTTATCTGTGTGGACAGTTGGGCATGCCCATTGTTTGTGTCTACTATAGGTCTTTCCAGCCTGATTGAGAAGCCATTTTTGATGTCTTAGACCACCTGCAGGTCCTACGCTGGGTGGAAGCTTCCAGCGGTCCTTTCTGCAGCCCATACCCCTGCAGGGTGGTGTGCTAAGCGGAAGTGTGTTGACCACATTCAGTCCTATTCAGCTATCTTGGAGAAATCCTCTTCTCTCTGTACACAGCTAACTTGCCTTTTAGCCCCAGGGTATACACACCTATGAGCACTTACCCAGCGCCCCACCCTTGATAGTCTGTCTAGAAGAGGCAGCCTGTAACCAAGCAAATATAGCCAAGTCCAGTAGGCATGTTTGGTGGCATTTGAGGGCAAGAGTGTTCTGTAAGTAGACTGACAGGCTTCTGACCCGCCAGGGCTAGGATGGAGGTGGACTGTGTCTGAGAAGGGTGATGGGGGGTTGTGAGTGGAAAGTTCAATGCCTTTAGTGACCTCAAGAGAAACAAAGGAATGATAACATCCTCTGAATCCTTTCTGGTCAGGGGAAGGGGTAGATTTATGACTAGAACTCACTCAGTATCACATACTTCTTCAGTTGAGTTTTACCTGAAGGGGAGATGCTGGCATCTTCTGGAGGCCCCTTGCTCCCACCATGTCTTCCCCAGTGGCAGTTCAGCATATCACCCCTTGCCTCTCACTGCCTTTGTCTTCTGTGTTTCTTTTAGGAGCTTTCTGCATACACTCAATATACACCCCAGTAAGCATGCCCAGTCTCTATCCTGACACCCCAGATTCCTAGGGTTCACCTTTCTCTTACCATGTACTGGGGGTACATGTGTAGTTGCTGTGTGAAGCTCTTAGGTCTGGCTCCCCCTCCCTCTCTTTTTAGTTCCTCAATCTGTACAGCTCAGTTGGGTTTTCTCACTGTATTTTCTCTGTGCCAGGGATGATACAGCAGGAAGCAGAAGTAGGCAGTAGAGAGAAGCACAGGGCTCCTTCCTGATGGATGTGCACTTGGGGGGAGGGGATCGTTCTCACATAACAGGGTGAAGATCTCTCAAAGGAAAGAATTCAGCGGAAAAAACACAGACAGTTTAAGCAGAAGTGTATTTTGTCAAAGAAAAATGATAGTACACGCTTAAGAAAGAGTAGAGCAGGCTAACCCAGATGGGTAGAGGCTAACCCATGGGTAGAAGCAGACCACTGGTTCCTGTATTGTAGAGTGATGATCTTGTAGGGTATTTCTTCCCATTTTCTTCTTCAAAAGCCCACAAAGGGAGTCAAGGCTGTGCAGTTGATTTGGCTGATCTAGCTAGCTAAGTCCATCGTTGATCCAGCAGCCATTCCCATATCTAGCTCTGTAAACCTTGGGCCACATTTCGAAATACAACCTTTTAGTATCCACTCTGGTCATTCCAACTCAGTAGGGTCTGGATTAGGAAGCTGTGCACGTTTTGCAGCCTCCAGGTTTGGGAAACTAAGCCAGACAGTTTCTACAGGCCCTCCCTATCTTGCCTGTATCTCTCTGGGCTTCCATTTTCTACATGGCCTCATCTGTCCCTATCATGCAGGATGGTTACCAGTGTGCACAGCATGGCACCACACCCACAGGAACCCAGCTCTCCTCTCTGGGCTCAATTCCAGATCTTTCCCCTGTCTTCAGTAGGGCAGGCCTTCTCTACAGGGGATCCAGCCACTCACTCCCCAACATGCACCCCTCCTCAAAGCTCAGGGACTCCCCAGTACAGACTTCCCACCATGGCTTCCTCTCACAGCAGCAGCAGCAGCTCTGGGGTGCTGAGCAAAGAGACCCAGACCCAAGCCACCACCAGACATTTGACTAGAACATGGTTCTGGGATGGTGAATGCTGTCAACCTGATGGGTTCATGCCTAGAAGTTTTGTGACTATATCCTATGTCTAAAATAGGATTTCCAGAGGCAGTTACCCTATGGCACTATAGTATAATCAATATCTCTTCATGGGTTCACAGCAGCAGCATTATTGGAGGTGACAGAGCCACTTGGAGTGTGTCACTTAGAGCCTCACCTTGGCCCTTTCCTGTGTCACCTCTCTTTGCCCCCCTGCCCACCACGATGTGAACAGAGCTCTGGGAAACTGAGAGCTAAAAGAAATAATCCCTCTCTAAGATGTTCTGTCATGGATTGAGTCACAGAAATGCTAAACTACCACATCTTAGTGGAAGGGAAGGAAGGTTGCCTGCCTGGAAGGTTGCCTGTCTGGTTGCTCAGTGCAGCAGTATCTGCCACTGTCCACCACCTGGGAAGGTGGAATGCCCCCCTTTCAGAAAGACACTTGGCAGTGGGGCCCTGGCACAGAGGTCAGATGCTGTCATCTGGTAGGGAACAGAATTTGTCCCTACTTGCCTCTGGCCCAGCCTAACATTGTCCACTGCTCCTGTACTCAGAGACAGGTCACCCTAAGCAGACCTGCATTGCTTCAGCTCTTTACTTAGCTGTCAGTACCTTGAAGAAATAGCCGGGTCAGCTTGCACATCATCTTTCTTGGAAAATATCTAGGTCACTTCCAGATTTGTTTTGTGTGTACAATTTACTCTCCACTACTACTAAAATATTCTCTTCCATGCATGGAGTACTTGAGCAACACAAATGAGTCTTGTCTGAGAAGAAAACTGTGTGGAACAGGTGACTCATGGCTTGCGTTGGCAGCTGGCAGCCATCTGAGCCTGTGCTGCCTCACTCTCTTGAGGCAGTTGACTTCTGGTAGTCATTTTGGTGTGATGCAGGCTTTGAATCCAGAATGAAAACTACACTAGTAGGTCTTTTCTTTCTGAATCAAGTGATTAGCTCAGTCTCTGCTCTCAAAAGGAAGAGGAAGAGGAGGAGGAGGCATGTGGTAGCACCTGCCTCTCCATGAATATGTAAGTTTGTATCATTGGTTTTGTTCTCCCCCCCCCATGGCATTTTGTTTTATTATCACTGTCTTGAAGCAAGAGAATGACAAAGAAAATGCAGAAAGATGGGATCTTGGTTGAGTCCCATGAGTAACTGAAGATGGAAATAGAGTATGTAGCCAGTATATATGGCTCCTCATGTATTTTCCTATGGGGAAAAAATATCTTTTCTGAACATTCAAGCCACATCTGTTGGCTCATCAACCCACCCAATCCCTGCACAGTCTGCAAGCCATTCTGCCCCACAGTGGGCAGTGTGCACTTCAGAAGGAGTGCATGTGGACAAAACCTTATCTCTACTCTGCCTATCCAACCCCTGGCATGAACCAGCTTCACCCAGGGTGTGATACTACCTGCTAGTCACTTAGTAGCCATCTCAGTTACCAAATTGTTACAGTATTTGTCTTCAGGAAAGACTAACCTTTTTCATACACACACACACACACACACACACACACACACACACATACACACACACACATACACACACACACATACACACACACATACACACACACACACATACACACATACACACACAGAGAGAGAGAGAGAGAGAGAGAGAGAGAGAGAGAGAGAGAGAGAGAAATCCATAACATATGATTAACGGTTTCAGGCAGTAACTGGGTGGCAGAGGGTTTGAAATGTACTTCCTGCAGATAAGGAGGATAGATGGATTTGGGCAGAGACAAACTTGGGAGTTAAGTAATAACAGATCATAAGTAATTCCAGTCATGTCTCTACTGACAGAAGAGAGGTGCAAAGAGGAGACCTGAATAAGAAGTGTACAGAATCAAGATGAACCACATTTGGTTGGCTAATGTGGAAAGTCTTTACTTAGAGGGGTTAGATGTTGGTTTCTGATCCATTAAGCTAAAGTTTCCTCTTACTGTTATTGTTGAGTTGAATTTGCTTAGATGGGAACTCTATGTGCAAGAGCAACCAGGGCTGGAGCTGCTCTAGGATGCTTGGTTTGCATGTACAAGGCCTGAGAAGACACGGAGGAACATGCTGCTAAGCAAGAGAAGCCAATCTGACAAAGCTGCAGATTGTGATCCCCCTACATGGTATTTTAGAGAAGACAAATCTATGGAGACAATAAAAGTATCAACAATTGGGCCCAACAAAATAACTCAGTGGGTAGAGGTACTTGCTGCTAAGCCTGGTGACCTGAGTTCTATCCCTAGAACACGTGCAAAAGCAAAAGGAGAGAACCAACTTCACAGTGGTCCTCTGACCCCCCCCCCCATGTTCCAGGGCACATGCATGCCCAAATTTACACAACTTGCACACATAGTAATAAATACTTTTTAAGATTAATAATTCCCCGGGGGGGGGTGTAGAGAAATAATGTGCAGAGATTTTAAGGTCAAAAGTCTATTCTGTAGGATGCCATCCAGGTGGATACATGTGACACATTTGTGCAGACAGGCCTACAGAACACCTACTCGAACAGTGAGCCCAGGTGTAAGCTTGTTAGCATTGGTTGTCACAAAGGCTCGGCTCTGATGTGGAGTGCTGGTTGGGGGGGGGGGGGGGACTGGAGGAGCCTCAAAGGTGTATAAGAACTTTGTGCTCTATGCTTAGTTTTTCTGTGAATCCAAAACTACTATAAAACTAAGTGAAGCATCATGATACATTTATGTAACCCCAGCCCTTGGGAAGTGAATGCGAGAGGATCAATTCAAGGCCAACCTTAACTACATAGTGAGTTTGATGGGTGACATGACATATTATCCCCCCCAAAAGGAGGAGGAAGCAGTTGGGGTGTATCTCAGTTGGTAGAGTGCTTGCCTAGCAAACACAAACCTTAGGAATCAATCCCTGACCTAAGCAGACCAGATAAAGTAGCATGTGCCTATAATCCAAGCACTTAGAAAGTAGAGACAGGAGGATCAGAAGGTCAAGGTTGTTCCTGCCTACACTGTGAGTTTGGGGCTAGACTAAAATCTGTGAGCTTTCTCTCTCTCTCTCTCTCTCTCTCTCTCTCTCTCTCTCTCTCTCTGACACACACACACACACACACACACACACACACACACACACACACATGGTCTGTGTTTTAAAAGAGCTAGGGAAGAAGCAAAGGAAGTTTGGGAAGGTGAGCTTGAGTAGTATAGTCCCAGGGCGAGAAGAGAGGACAGGGAAAGGATGCTGTTTATGGATCCTCATGTGGGTGACAAGGTCTGTTTCCAAAGGACATGCTTCCATAGTCTGTCCCTCTTCTAAAACCCCAAAATACCATCTAATAGTACTGCCTCTACATCCTGGCAGTGGCCTGCTCCAACCAGTACCTCTCATGATGGGTCCTAAGCAGGCTCTCACTATTCCATGGATCCCCTTAGAGGCCAGCTCTCCGCAGGCTGCAGTCAGCCATGTGTTACAAATTTCTTAAGAGCAGCACCTCATTGGCAATCCTTTTCTACTGCTCAGGAGCTTGTTCTCAGTGGCAGCATAAGCCAAGGCACATTGAAAGCTGACAGAAGAACCTGCAGAGCTGTGGTACAGGCAGCAGGAAAAGCTTTGAGATGTCTTAGTGCAGTCCTGAGATACCTCACTGGAAGCAAGTGAAACAGGAAGTGCATTTATAAAGTGTACAGTCCTCAAACTTTGGAACCAAGTCAACCTATTAAAAGAAAAAGATGGACTTTCTAGGAATATGAAAATTAATGATTTTCCCTAAGAATATTGAAAGGAAACTCATTCTTCATCAATAATAACAGGAGCTGGACTATGAAAGCGTTGTTCTTTTTTCAATTAAAATTGCAAGGAAAAGTCAAAACTACATTTCTCTACAAATATCACTTCCCATTGTAAAAACAGCTATTCTGTGGAGATGATGTCCTGTGAGACAGAACTTGACATAATCTGAAGTACCAGACTGTCTTTCTGGGTCTGCCATAGCTAAGGCTCCGGGTTTGTTTGTTTCATCTGTGTCTGAACCCCAATGACCTAAGAATCTCCACCTCCATCTTAGAGAATCTCTGAGTTTTATGATTACAATTTTTCAGATGTCTGTTTTATCTCTTTGCTATATACTCAAGCACAGAATAGAAATACTCACCCCACCTTTCCTTCATCATCTTGGAGAGCCAGAGATAGAGTAAACAATAGGGACATGAGGGCTTCCCCCTTACTAAGCTGCTGATTGGTAGGGGAGAGAACTGTAGTGGGTTGGCCTGATGCTGCTTGTATTCTAATGCTAATTGGGGCTCCCCAAACTGGTTGCCCCAGAGGGTGAGTCTGCTTTTAGATGCTCGTTAAGGGACCCTGCCCCCAATTAATTGTGATTGGTAAATAAAAATGCCAGTAGTCCAGAAGAGACATAGGTAGGATTTAATCTTCATGGGCTTTGGAGGAGAGGACCATGACGGGAAGAAGAACATGCAGGCAGGAGGAAGGAGAAGTGGCCATGGGTTAAGAGACAGGAGAGAGCATGTCCCTGAGGGCTGTCCAATTGGGTTATGGATAGGGAAGTAGATTCTAACAACACGGAGGGTAGGCAGCTCCCCAGCTCTTGTGTTGCTTAAGGCTTATTGTAAATATAAAGACAGTGAGTGTGTTTTTATCTTGGAACTCAATGATCAAGGCAGGGTAGAAGCCCCAGGCTAGATTTGAATAATTACTACAACAGAGAGTGAGTTCGTTGTGACCCAGTGGAGGTGGGAGTGACCAGGAAAGGTGTCCTGGAGCTCAGGAGAATTGTGTAGGTGTAAATTAGACAAGAAAGGAAAGGTGTCAACACAGTGAGTGACTTACAGAGTGTCCAGTATGGAGCCAGCTCATGGCAGCCCCTCCCTCAGCTGACTGCAACTAATGCTCCAGAGAGACAGAAAAGGTAATTAATGATCCAAGGACCCCAAAAAGCACAGGAAAGTATGTGGATTGTGAAGAGATGCATCACAAGAGAAGCTACCCAACGGAAGATGTGTCTACTGTCTGTTTTATCTGAGCTTTCATGGCATTGCCCCAAGCTGGCTGGAAGGGGAGCTGCAAGGTGGGAAGCTGGTGTAATACTGTGAGTGAGGCCCACCTTTCTGGATGGAGGATTGAGA
Source organism: Rhynchomys soricoides (assembly GCA_019843965.1). Lineage (NCBI taxonomy): Eukaryota > Metazoa > Chordata > Mammalia > Rodentia > Muridae > Rhynchomys > Rhynchomys soricoides. The sequence continues at coordinate 252,604 of JADRCH010000875.1, read as the reverse complement.
CATCTGTGGGTCTTTCCTTCTCCTTCTCTTACAGCTTTTTTCTGTCTTAAGACTGGGACGAGATGGCAGCACTTCAGCACTGTAGCTTTCAGGAAAGCCCTCTCTACACCACCAAGGAAACCAGAAAGGGGTTCCTTTGAAGTAGAATGTGTGGGGAAAGTCCTGTAGAGGGCAAAGTAGGAGAAGAGAATCATCAGATTCTTTCTATTAACTACAGAATTATAGCCTCATCTCCGTATGTGTTTGGGACAGGCCCAAAGATGCAGAAGCCTTGAGAATGAAAGTGCTATTGGTATTACCAGCAAAATCTTGGTGGACCTCTGAAAGTCATGTGCATGTAATTACAAAGGCTTTAAAAACTAAACTGGAGTCAGAATCTAACCTAATAAAACACACACTTCTATATATCCCAAGAGTCAAAGGGGATATCACAAAGCAATTCATATAAATTTGTGTGGGGTTAAGCTAAAGCTGTGTTAGCAGGAACACTTATACCAGGGTTTATTTTTCAAAAGAAGAAAGACCCTGAATCATTGACAGCCCTCATCTTAATAAACTAGAACATAAACAGATGGAAAGAAAATTCAGCCCAAAGCTAGCAGAGGAAGGAAACAATAAAGAGGAAAAAACCACTGAAATTTAGGAACAAATACTTAAAAAGAAAAACAATAGCCAGGCAGTGGAGGCACACGCCTTTAATCCCAGCACTTGGGAGGCGGATTTCTGAGTTCCATACCAGCCTGGTCTACAGAGTGAGTTCCAGGACAGCCAGGGCTATACAGAGAAACCCTGTCTCGAAAAACCAAAAAAGAAAAAAGAAAAAAAAAGAAAAACAATAAAAGAAATCAAAGCTAATTCATTGAAAACATATGTAACATTAACCCTCTAGGCAGACTCAGACAAAGAAAATACTACCAATGTCAGGCATGAAATGGGAGACATCATTACAGATCCTACGAATATTAAAGGCAAATGTTAGAAAGAACTTGATGGAATGCAGGCAAGATGACTCTACAGGTAAAGGCACTTGCTGCCAAGTTTGATGATCTGACCTGAGTTCACTTCCTAGAATCAACATGGTGGAAAGAAATAACCAACTCCCATAGGTTGTCTTCTGACCTCAACAAACAAATATGGCGATCATGCCCCAACCCCAGTATTTTTTAAGAGAATGTTCATAAAATTAACAATGTTAAATATCTGAACTCCATGGAAGATATAGTCAAAATTCATTCAAGGACAAGTTGAAAAACTGAATGGTCCTAATTCCACTAACAAATGTGAATTTGGAGTCAAAAATCTTTTAACAAAGAAAATTCTAACCACACATGGTATTTGTGGAAAGTGTTACCAGCCATTTAAGGGGAAAGTTATGCTAATTATTTCCAAACATATTCAGATAATTCTAAGATGAGGGCACATAGCTTTGGAAGGGAGGATTATATTAATATCAAAACCTGATTTAAAAAAAGAAACATTGTATGAAAATAGATCAGTATCTGACATGAGCTGTTAGCACATCCTTGAAATCCTATGACTCAAGACATAGAGTCAGGAAGATCAGGAGTTCAAGGCCAGTCTCAACTATGTAGTGAGTTTGAGGCCAGTCTGGGCTACCTGAAATCCTGTTCTCAGTATAAGTCCATGATCAACTGGCTCCTGTTTGGCAGAGCAAAACTCCTCACCTGGTAGCCAGAGAAAAAAATTAGGAAGAGATCAGGGCTTCACAATCCCTTTCAAGAATACACCTACATCCACCTTATAAAGTAACCCTTGGTAAAATAAGCTCTGACCCATGGGCCACTGGAAAATACTACAGTCCAAAGTCCAGTAGACTTTGTGACCACAGGGAGTACATGTGTCTTAGATGTGAATGGCCAGGAAGAGGATATACACTGTTGGGGAACTCTAGTAATTCCATGTGCCTGGTGAGAGATGGGGAAAGCCAGAAATGGATCTATAGAAGGAAGAATTGAGAGGCCAGAAGTAGGTGATGCTACCTGAGAACCCTCTTCACTAGCTTCCTCCTTCTGCTACTGTCTTGTTTTCAGAGTCATCTCAATAGACAGACACACTCAAGCATATGACAGCAAATAGTGTACAAAAACATCCCATACTGTATTACATTTCCAGAGGTCAGAAGTCCAAAACATGTCCTCAGGAGCTGAAACCAAGGCCTAGCAAGGCCATGTTCTCTTGAGAGGATCTCATAAAGTTTTTTACCTCTGTTTTTCCAGCTTGTGGAGGCTGAACACAAACTTGGCTCTTATTCCCTTCAAGGCCATGGGTGGAGTATTTCCAAGTCTTTCTCTGACTCTCACCAAGTCCCACATCTCCCTCTTTCCCTTCTGAAGACCCTGTGATCACATGAGGCCCAGTGGATAATCCATGACAACCTGCCTATCTTAATATCAGCTGGTCAACAGCACTAATCCCATCTGCTACTTTAATTCCTCACGTAACACAGCATGTCCACAGAGTCCAGCGGTTAGGACATTGGGGGAAAGCCATTATTCTGCCTCTATACCCTAGAAACCAGACTAAGATATTACATGTCAGCTATACTGCCAGGCAACCTACTTACTGTAGAAATGGGCTCTGGTTGGCAAAAAACATTCGCCCCTGGAGCAGCTGGAGATGAGCCTCAAATACTGGATGTAGATATCACTTTGGGCTTCTCTATCCTGTGTTTGTTTGGCATCTGTGTAAAGAAGCTGGAGATTATATTCTACAGAGTGGCAAGGGACTCAAAATCTCCCACATCTCACTGAGGAGCTGTTGGCAGTTGCTGGCTTCTGGGGAAGAGAGAGTCAGTTTTCTTTAGGGGTATGGTCCCTGGTAGGCCAAACACATTTCAACAGATGGCCCCATGCCCAAGAGTGTATGGGCAGCACAAACCAGACTCAGTGGAATATATATATATATATATATATATATATATATATATATATATATATA
>JADRCH010000875.1:228603-249636 GCA_019843965.1 Rhynchomys soricoides | reverse complement strand
ATATATATATATATATATATATATATATATATATATATATATATATAAAGAGGCATGAGGTTGAGAGGAAGTGGGTGGTGGGAGGTGAATCTAAGAGGAATTAAGGAGAAGAGTGGAAGTGAAGATCATGAAAATAAATGGTATCCATGTACAATAAATAAAAAAGTTAGTAAAATTTATATTTTTAAAAGCACTGAAGAAATTAAACATAGTAAAAGATAAACAATTGTTCAAAGTAATTGCTAAAGTCATTTGATCTGTTCTTTCTACTTTGCTATATTTGAAATACATCATGCTAAATATTAAGAAAATAAATCCTTAGGTGTTGAAAACTGCTCACTTGAGCACTCTCTGTCTGTCTGTCTGTCTCTTTCTGTCTATGTCTCTGTCTCTACCCTCTCCCTCCCTCTTTCCCTCTTTCTTACTAAGACAAAGTATTAGTAGCTCACAGCCTCAAACTCAGCATCCTCCTGGCCCCAGCCTCCCCAGCTGTTAAGATGACCAGTGTGTCCTCCACTCTTGGCAGCTGGGGCCTGTATCCTTTCCTTCTGTGTTGTTTACAACTTCAGGTGGATGCACAGCTCCCTTCCCTTTCAATCCTGTGTCACAGCTAGTGTGACATTCCTTACTGGCCACTCTATTTATTCAACATATGGCATTCTTGTGGCAACTCAAATCCAGTTTATGCAAAAGCTCTGTTGGAAGAACTTTAAGTACAGACACCCTCTGCTTGTGATGGGATGTATGCTAACTGTGGCTAAGAGGAGAATACACTTAGCATATATCCCTCAGTCATCGCTCATCAGTCATCGCTCATCAGCATGGCACATGACATTATTGCCTGCAACACCCACCTCAGTGCTATGTGACTGCACTCACAGCCGCTGCCCATGTTGGTGTTTTGTTTTGTTTTGTTTTCCTCAGTACTGGGGATCTTACCTGGTATCTTGAACACATCAGACAAAGACTCTCCCTCTGACATACACCTCACCAGCCAAGGTTCGTGTCTTATTGCATATCACTGTCTGGATAAAAGGTTCCAATTAAAAAGTCCTTTGTATGGCTGGGTACAGCTTCAGAGCATGGGAATCCAGGGCTCAGTCTCTGAATGCAGGAAAAAACTCTGTCCCACTTTTGTCCATGAAGATTTCTTATGGCTGGTCTACAGTAGAACCTTATGGGGAGAGAGGCACCTTTCTTACATGGTTGCTTGTAGCTTCTTCCCCTAAGATCCCACAGGAAGTTTAATCTGCAATAGGCACTCTGCAGTCCTAGAAGCATGGTGACTGACCATTCAGGCCCTAGATGTTAGGTCCGCCCATGCAGAAGAACCTTCTCTTCAGTCACGCACCTTACTACATTTGATCTCCAAGGTATAACCTTAACACTCAGCCCTTTCAAATCAGGCAAAGCCTGTGTAAGGCAGCAGGGTTTCCATCTCTGTGTGCTGACCTTTACTGAAATACACACTGGATAATGAGGGGTAAGAAGACTTCCTGTGAGGAATAGTGAGAGGCCAGACTGACAGAAAGACGGATGTTTTTCCAGCAACACAGCTTCTTCCTTGCACTCTTCCCTGTCGCATCCCTGGTCATTGTGTCACCTGGAAAGGTTGTTAAACTGTTTCCTACTCCTAGGTTTCTGCACCTGTTCAGTAAGTCAGAGCTGAGTACAGGAATTTGCATTTGTGAGGAAAAGATGTGTTTTGGTTCACAGTTTCAGAGAGTTCAGCCCAGTAGTCAGTAAAGAATGGCAGAATAGCTTAGTCCATGGCTGTGAGCATGGACCAGAATGCTGAACATTTGCTTTTTCACTGTATCTCAAGGGATGCTGCTGTTGCCGGCCCAGTAACTAGCTACTATGCATTTGTTTTACCTGGGCACCAGGGACACAGAAGACAATAAAACAGGGCCTCTGGGGCTTGAGAGATAACTCAGCAGTTAAGAGCACACCATATTTGTCCAAAGGATCCTGGTTCAGTTCCCAGCACCCACATACCATCTCATAACCATCTGTAACTCCAGTTCCAATGGATCTGATGCTCTCTTCAAACCTCCATGGGAATCAGGCACATGTGTGGTACACAGACACACAAGTGGGTAAATCATCTCCTCACTTAAAAATGAAACAAAGTCTTTGACTTTTAGTGGCCCCTTGTCTAGTGATGGCCAAGTGGTACATATTCAGTGACTTCACAGTATAACTATAATACCTTGTTTAGAAATTAACATATTTTCTTCCCCTGAGGCTAAGGACAATGCTTTTTGAAAATATCACAGCAAAATGTAATGCCATTAAAATAACTTTCTCCAATAATGCTAGAGATCAAAGGAGGCTGAATTCCCTCACTACCAAACATTTGTCACCATTTAAGAAATGGTGATGAGGCCTGAGGAGATGGCCCCACAGTTAAGAGGCCTGGCGGACTCCATGCTCTTCCAGAGGACCTGACTTTGGTTCCCAGCACCCAAACAGCAGCTCATAGCCATTTGTAACTCCAGTTTCAAGGGACCCCGTGTCCTCTTCTGGACTTGTCCAGTTCCTGAACACAGGTAGTACATATAAAATAATGCAGGCAGACACATATACGCATAATTATTTTTTAAATGATAAGACACAAGGACAGTATCTTAAAGGTTCACTGGGACCCGGGCACACCAATCACTAATATGTGAAACACTTTCTAAGCGTTGGATGGAAAATTAAGTGCAAACATCAAGTGAATGAGGAACAATTATCTAGCCTTCTTTTCTGAGCTGTTGTCTCCCAAAGAGTGACCAGAATCCATCAAAATAGCGAAAAGGTGTCCCAAAAGCCAGTGGCACTGTGACAATGATGGCCACAAGGACCATGACACTTCTCCACATTTTCAACTATCTCCATAACTTTTGGAAAGTGCCTTCACCTTAGCCTAACTTAACAGCCATATCTATATCAAACTGTCACAGTGTCACAGAATTTGTATTTAAGAAAAAGTTAACTTTTTTCCTTGGTATATAGGCATAGGAAAACCCATAGCATATGCAGGGTTCAGTGGGTTCTATGACTTTAGTTTTCCACCGTGTGCATGTGTACATGCACACACACACACACACACACTTCCCCATTTTTCCTTTGGTCTTTGAGTTTTTGTTTTTATTTATTTATTTTTTTACACAGAGTCTCTTTCTTTCTCAAGAGGACCTATAACTTGTAATCGTTCTGCCTCGGTTTCTCAAGTACCGAGATTAGAGGCAGGCATGACTAGCTCACCTTTTTCTTTTCTAAAAATAAATTATTTATTTTTACTTTATGTAGAGTGTTTCCCTGCACATATGTGTACCATATACATGATTTGTGCCTGCAGAGGCCAGAAGAGGACATCAGATCCCCTGGACCTAGACTTATGGAAGTTGTGATCAGCAATGTGGGTGCTGGGAACTTAACCCAGGTCCTCTACAAGTGCAGCCAGTGCTCTTAACCTCTGAATCTCTCTCTCTCTCTCTCTCTCTCTCACTCTCTCTCTCACACACACACACACACACACACACATATGGTAAGAAAAAACATGATGCATGAAGATACCACAGTAAACCTATCCATCTGTACAATTGATAGCTGTCAGTCATTATAATAAAAAAAAATCCCTGCAAACTCTTTCTGCTTGGCATGCTAGGTTGGCACACTAGATTAGCAAGAGAAAAAGGCAGGGCAGCTGGGCACACAGGCTGTGCTCAAAGTAGAGTTGCCTGGCAAGGCTCAGGGTGGCCTTGCCTTGAGGTTGTGTCCCAATCTGTTTCATGTCATCTTGGAGTGTCTCTTCATCCTTCAGCTCATTTTCGTCCCCCAAGACTGCTGTGAGAGCTACTAGGCTTCCAGGCAAAGCCACTGAGCTTGGGCAGGGCAACTGAGGGAGGCCATGAAGACCGTGAGGACAATGTACATCTGTTTGTCTTTTCAGGGGAACCCCACATCAGGACCCTGAGTCAACCTTTCTTTTAACTGCCAACTTCTGCTGCTGCAGTGTCCCCTGTCTGGACCTGTCCCTGTACCATATCTCAACAGGTAAGAATGGATCTCTACAGAGCAGAGAAAAGTGAGACTCAGGGTGCAGGGTCCTATGGTGGCAGAAGTTCCTCATACCATCACTGTCAGTCCTAGTTTCCCTCCCTAGGGACACTATTAGCCAAGGCAGGTGGAAGGTCTCTTGACACCCACCATTCTGAAAATCCTTTCCCTGTCCCGAGTCGGGTTATATCGACAGCGCTGGGATGAAACTGCCTCACCCTGGCTCCCTCTCAGTACTTGCTGAGTTAAGAGCCATTGATGCAGCCTGCCAGAGGTCCCTAAATGACCTGTCAGTCTAAATGTGCCCGTGTGCCCAAGGAGACTGGTACCAAGGCCCCAGTTGACTCTGTTTTCCTTTCACCTCACCTTCCTGGAGGCTAAGCACCACCTTGTGTCCCCTAGAGCCAGCATGGATGTCTAGCTTTGACACTGCCCCTGATGTGGAAAGCTGTGTTCTCAGCATTACAGCCATTGCCTTCTTTATCCAAGCAGCTGCAACTACTCAGAAGACTGCAATGCCCTCGTAGAAGGAGGGGGACGAGAGGAAGGTAGTCATTAGACCATACCCAAGCTTCAGCCACTCACTCTTGAGGCAGAATGGAATTCTGCCCCATCTGTCTGGTCTCCGAGGTGCTAGCGCAGTTAGGAGTGGAAGATTGACTGAGGAGGAACTCTAACCTCATCTGTGCGCAAGTCACCATCCATGTTGACATGGAATTATTCAGTGATATGGCTGTTCTGAGATCACCAGAGACCCAGTAAGCACCCCTCATTCATGCTCTGTAAGAATGCCCAATAAGCATATTGGTTCGTCAAGCTAGACTGTCATGGGAATCTTACTTTGCCCTGTGTTGGGAGACATATAGTCTCTTCAGGAACAGCTCATGTCCCACCCCTGTTTGTCTCTAGTTCATTTCTTCTTTGATGCTCACACAGGTCTTGTAGAGGCAGCCAGTGGTCTCAGGAAAGCAGGGGTGTTATTCAGTTGAAACCTAAAAGGCATGTGGCTAAGTTTTGGAGCAGGACAACTCGAAAGCTTCCCTCTTGGTCTCCTTTTAAAAGCTCTTCTGTCTCTAGTTCTAGTTGGCTAAACCTGTTTCCTTCCATACTTCCAGCCCTCTCAAGTGGCTTGCCCACCACTCTGTCAGCTCCTCTTTGCCCTCACTCTCAGGCTAGGCAAAGTATGGATCTTCCTCCACTCCCACAAAGGTGCATTGGTTCTGGAGGAGCAGAAGAAACCAAGGCTGGGGCTGGCTGGACGGGGCGTCCCTGGAATTCAAACTCCCAAGTTTCTGTGGCTTTTCTCTTTTTGCCTGGCAAAGGTTTCCAAGCAAGACATGAAGCCACACTTGCCGAACTCTGGCTTGAGCAGTTGATCTAACTGATACCAAGAAAGCTGCTTCTATAAAAGAATGCAAGGAGCAAATGCAGACAAGGGCAGTGGGCACATAGTGATCAGAACCTTGACCCCTGCCTCACTCTGTACCTAGGGAGCCACTTTCCTTTACATCTGTGTTTGCCTGACTTCAGCCCCACATGGTGATCACTACTAGTCTCCCTCAAACAGTTTCTCCTTGCAAGGGTAACAGAGTCTCCCTCAGGGGACAGTCAGCACTGTAATGACTTCACAGTGTAGTATATGTGGGTGTGGGCAAGGAGAGTCCCTTCCTCATTCTGAAAGAAAAAATCTGAGTGTGATGGAGAAGCTGGGGGGGGGGGGGGTAGGAGGAGTAGGATGGGGCCCACATTCCCCTGAGACAGCAGGGGAATCCTTACCCAATCCTTACCCTGTGATTATTTGCAGGGAAAGCAGGAATGAAGGAAGGCATGTCTAATAACAGCACCACCAGCATCTCCCAGGCCAGGAAAGCTGTAGAGCAGCTGAAGATGGAAGCCTGCATGGATAGGGTCAAGGTAAACTCACTCAGCATATTACTCCTGGTTCCAGAGTGGCCTTGTGAGGCTCAGTCCCCCAACAGAGGAACAGTATCAGTGGGTGTGTGCTTGATCCAGAGCTCCGACCCTCCCCAGAGGCTCCCATGATGCAGTACACACACAGTGTCTATGAATTCCATGAGAAGGCATCAAAAATAGACTGTCCTTCCTGTCAGCTGTATGTAACTGTAGACACACAGTGAGGGCTGGAGAGCTGGACCCTGAGACTGATCACATTGTGTCTTCCTGGTACAATGATAGCTGTTAGACAACACCAGGTTTTTGGACAGGCACAGCTGGGGCTGACACATTGAATCAAGCTTGTGTATTAAATGCTCCCTGCAGGGAGGTAAAGGGATGTGCCTGCTACCACCATGGGTGTTTGGGGTCACTTCCTTCTGGAATTGCTGCAGGGAGATAAAGCCTTGGTTTCCACAGATGCCATGTAGACTGATGCACACAGAGACAAGTCAAAGGCTCGGCAGTATGTGGCTCTGAGATGCAGCCAGTGTTTGGCTCTGATAAGGTTAGAAGGACGCCCTGCCCCCAGGAATGATGCCAGGGAACTGGAGTCCACCAGGCCCGTGGTCATCAGGGACCAAACCTAAGGGTCTTGCTCAAGAATCTGGTGTATGAGTTACTGTTCTTGCTATGACAGCATACCCAATGAAAGCAGCTCAAGGGAGGGAGGATTTCTTCTGGCTCAGAGTTGAGGGTATAACCATCACAGTGGGGAGACATGGTGTGAGAGAGGCTCCAGCTGGGCGGTGCATGAGATGGTGGTTCCCATGGGATCCAGTCAAGAAGCAGAGGGGTGAATGTAGTATTCAGCCTATTTAGTCCTTTGTACCAGTCTGTAGGCTGGTACACTGTTTCCTTAGTTAAACCTCTCTGGAAATTCCCCCTAGCCACACCCAGAGGTGTGTCTCCTAGGTGATTCCCAAACCCAGTCAAGTCACAATAACATAAGCCATCATTACATTGGGGTACAAATTCCTAAAGCCTTCAAGGCTTCCCCTCCACAGAGCAGGGATTTTCAACCTGTGAGTCTTTACCCTATAGCGAACGTCAATGTCCAAAAATACTTACACTTCAGTTCATAACAGTAGCAAAACTTCAGTTATGAAGTTGCAACTAAAATAATTTTATGATTGGTGGTTACCACAACACGAGGAACATGTATTAAATGGTCACAGCATTAGGAAGGCTGAGAGCCATTGCAGTAAAGTGTGGCTCAGCAAGCCCCAGCTCTCCCCTTTGCAAGCAGAATGACTCTTCCCTGCTGCTCATGGCATGCATTATCCTAGGGGACAGGAAATGTATACAGAACTTGATGTACAAATAAATATACGGGACAAGGAAGGAGTGTGGGGCTTGTACATTGTATAAACAGAGGTGTCATTTAAACACCAGCATCTTATATGTGCTGACACCAGCAATTCTGTCATCTTGATCTCCTGTCCCCCAAAGGCCCAGTGTTAAAGGTTTGGACCTTAGTGTAGTGCTACTGGAAGAGTTAGGAACTTTAAGAGGCAGGGCCTACTGGGAGGTTTTAGCTTACTGGGGGTTCTGGAACTCTACTCTATTCTTTGTTAGAATTTTAATTATCATCATCATCATAGTGTCTGTGTGTCTGTGTGTATGTAAGTCAGAGGACAACTTTGTGTCATCAGTTCTCTCCTACCTTTTATATGGATTCTGGGGCTCTAGCCCAGGGTCAGGCTTGCACCTCAAGCATCTTTACCTGCCGATCCATCTTGACGGTCCACTGTTCTCGTCTTTTTGTGGCTGGTTTGGTTTATTTTTTTTTTTTTTCAGACATAATCTCACTATGCAGCCTACAGTGGCTTTGAATTCACTCTATAGCCTAGGTTGATCTTGAACTCACAGTGAGCTTCCTGCCTCACCCTGTCCAAGTGCTGCCATTGTAAGCATACACCACTATGCCCACCTTCATCTCTTCTCTTCTGGGTCATGGCAACAAGGTAAATGGCTTTGCTCTGCCAGGTGCTGCCACCATGATGTGCGGTTTCCCCCCCACCCCCCAAACTGTGAGTTGTTTGCCTCAGGTGTGTGTTAAAGAAACTGCCAACCACAAAGAACCAATTAGATATCAGTCTTTGGAATACAAGCCAGAGAAGGGAGTGAGGTCAGTACCCAGAGGACAATTGGAAACAGGGGTGCCTGATACTTCAGAGGTATGCTACAGACAGGCATTGCCCAGCTGTGCAAAGACAACTTCTGCCAGGGGCGGACACAGCGAGAACATCACTGAGCAAGGCAATGCACAGCAGGGCTGTGGCTTCATCATGAGCAGATGTCTGCACCATGGTGAGCAGAGACATGAGCTGGCCTCAGGCCAGGAACTGGATTTGGAAAAAGCCACCTGCTGAGCTGCTGGGGAGAGGATGATATGCACACAAGCACAGATCACAGAGCTGCAATGAATGGCAGGCATTTGAGGTGAATGGCCTGTAGCTGTAGATCTGGTTGTCAGGGACAGGGAGGTGGCTGTAGCTGTGAGCTGGGCAGAGAGCTGAGGTGGTGGGAGAGGGGAACACCAAGAAAGCAAATCGAGTGTGGAAAGGAAGCATGGAGCACTAGGCAGGGAGAACAGGAGGCCAGCCATGCACCAAGCCAGAGGGCTAGAGGACAGTGAACATATGTTAGGATGGTTGCCAGGCCAGGGGGAGACATTCTGTGGTAACAGATCATTTCCAGCCATAGTCAGAGTTCCAGAGACTGTGTGTCCCCATGGAGTCTTTTGGGTACATGCAGACTCTAATGGGAGGAGAACCATAAATCATGCCAGAGGCGTTAGTGCTGCTGCTGCAGGGGCCTTGTGGAGGAAGTAGCTAATTCTAGCTCCGATGATGTCAGGGCACCATGGAGTGGGCCAGAAACTGGCCTGTGGGGTTCAGAAACAGTGTAGAGTTCTCAGGAAGGAGATAGTGCCCAGCTGTCAGAGGAGAACGTGCACAAGTATGCCTATATCACCAGCCCTACATTTGCACACATGCTTTATTCTTGAGTTTTAGCCTTCTTCTTGTTGTTGTTTCTGCTGTTGCTGCTATTGTTGTTGTTGTTTTGGAGACAGGGTAGCCCAGGCTGGCCTCAAACTGGGTGTGTAAACAAGGAAGACTTTAATCACTTCATCCTCCTGCTTCCATCTCCCAAATGCTAGGATGACAGACATGCATAACCTTGCATAGGTTTGTTGTGATAAAAATACATAGAACACATAATTTCCCATTAAACCTTTTTCTACATCTTCCCAACCAGAAATGTATCTGCATTCTCCCCTGCCCCCAGCCCTAGAATTATCATTCTGATGCCACTGAGACCATAACTGTAGTAGAGAGCTCATCTAAGTGGAAACATGTAATGACCACCCATCGTTTACCTAGCACAGCATCCTTGGAGTTTACCCATGTCTCCATCATCAGCACTTCATCCTCTTTAATGGCGTAATGCTTCATTCTGTATATCCAATATACAAAAACACAAGCAGAGAAAAAGGCACATGCACACGCTAAAAACAGAGTGTTTGAACCAATATCAAATTTCTTTATGAAAAGTGGTCCCAAGACAGGCACATACTTCTGCTCACTGAATGTTTCTGAGATCTGTCCCCTACTCATTGCTATCCTTGGGCGATATTATCTCCAGGTGAGCCCAAATGCTATGGTGGGCAGCCTGACCTGCCTGCTGCTCAGGTCTGTTCCTCCCCCTCTGGCTCTCTCAGTGGCTTGAGGAGCCCTACAAGCTGTGATCTGAGATGAATATGGTAGAGTGATTTAGTGTCACACATAGGATTTAGAATTACTTCTGGAACGGATTTTGTTAATGAAGCTCATTTTCTCTCTAATAAGTCAAGAGATCAAACTCTTAGTGAAATTGTCTTAAAGCTATATCGTAAAAGTCATTTATAAAACTGTTACTGCTACGCCTGTGGTGTATGGCATAAACAAAGACTTCATGGATTAAGGCCAACAAGACTATTCCCTCTGTGGACACTTGTCACAGCTCCAGGTGCCATGTCTACCTGCATTTTGTCAGGCTTACCTACAAATTCAAAGGATCCCATGGGCACCTCAAACCCAGGCTCTATCATTCATAAAACAATTTATAGAACTCAGGAAATATCTTACTTATATGTACCAGTTTATTATAAAGATGATAACTCAGGAACATTCTGACAAGATGCCCAGGTCAATGAATTGTGGGTCATGGTGCTCAGCTTCCAGGACTTGCATAAAAGTGACATCTCCCAGCCCATGAATGTCTTTACTCCAAGCCCCTAAGCCCGTGGTTAGAGTATTAGGTGGTCTTGTTCTATTGCCATGATTATTAATGTATTGATCACTCAACCTTCAGCCCTTTCTCCATCCCTGCAGGTCAGGGACAGGGCTGGAAGCTCTACTTCCAATCATAGCTGTCTTTCTGGTGAAATGCCACCTTCCTGGAGCCATCTCATTAGCATACTATAGAGATTCTTACCACTCAAGAGAATCCTAGCGTTTAGGAGTTTTGTGCCAGGACCAAGGAACAAAAGCCCCGTGGTCATCTGATATAAAAGGCTGAGCCTTCCTGTGACCTAAAACTCTGCAGTACGTAAAAAGCTAGTTCCTCAGCATCATGCACATGACCACTAATCCACCTAGCCCACAGTCACATTAAGGAATTACCAGTTCTCTCAAGGGCCTATCTCTTATCCCTTCTATGTGTCTGTGCACCTACCTTCATCGTCAGCCTCTAGGATATACCATGTGAAGAGTGTGGCCCCCTATTCAGAGAACACCTATGGCCATTGTGTTCAGATAGTGGTCCTGACTCTGCCTCAGGCCTCAGCACGAGATCTGTCTGGCCCACCACAGAGGCATGTGTTTATTTACTCCAAAATGGGGAATGGCCAAAAAAACCAAGACCTTTACTGTTTGAAGAAAGTATTATGTACCTCCAGAGAATATATTTTAAGCAGCACATCTAACCATGGGTTGCCAGCACCTCTTCCGAAGGCTAAATGAGGGAGCCGCCTGCCAGCCCAACTGCACAGACCGACCGCTCTGCACTGCCTCAGTAGGCAGGGCGAGAGGCTAAGGAGACTGCTTAAACTGTCCCCAAGTGCACTCCAGATTTGAGTTGGAACTGCTCTTTTAAAGAGTAAAAGAAAAAGGGGGGGGGCTTCTGTAAACATTCTGCCAGAAAAATGAGGAACCAGACTGTAGGACAGAGAAGCTAACAGAGCCCGCATTTGAGAAGACTTTTTCTAAAACAAAGCAAAGGAGATTTAAAGTGCTTCATAATCTCAAGAAAAGTAAAGCACACAAATCTAGAGAAGGAGCTCAGGTGGGAGAGAAAATACAGGTGCTGAAAGGGTGTATTCTCCAAAAGGAAAGCTAAAGCCAGGTATAGAGCCATACATCTGTAAGCCCAGCTACTCAGAGGCTGAGATAAGGTTGCAAGTTCAAAGCTAGCCTGGGGCATACAGAAGTTTAGGAACAGCCTCAGCTGTATAAGACCCTGTCTTTTTGTTTTTAAAGCTTTGAGATAGTGCAGTGGTAGATAATTTCCCAGTTTGAGATAGTGCAGTGGTAGATAATTTCCCAGTTTGAAAATCCAAGTTCATGCTTTGCTCTTGAATAAAACAAACAGAAACTAAATAAAGTTTGAGGAGAGCAAGAAGGCTGGAGAAATCCATTCAAAGGAACTATAACTATAAATCACCGTAGAAACCAAATTATGACAGAGAAGTTAGGATCACAGCAAAAGGGAGAGCTCAGAGATCAGATATTCAAGACTGAACACACCCCGCCATTTGCACAAAGATGTTCCTGGCAGAGAGAACTTAGAACAGGGAAGACTCCTAAGGACAAAGTATGAAGCGTTTCCATCAAGTAAAGGAAGTATCTGCCCACCCCAGCACCTTGCCACATCCAGCTGATAGTTCGTTGAAATGACAGACGCTGCAACACAGGCATCTGGGAGAGTCCCTGCTCTCTCAGAAGTAGAAAACTGTTTCCTAACATCACCCAAATAAAATAACAATAAGCCAGACATGGTGGCACACACCTGTAACCTCAGCCTTCAGAAAATAGAGGCAGGGGGATCAAGAGTTCAAGGCCAGTGTAGGCTCCATTAAGACCTACGAAACACACAAACAAACAAAAAACCAAGCAGTTAAATCACTTTTAGATAATAAAATTAAAGAAGAAAACTCTTACAGGCAGAAATAATCACTTGGGACAGTGGAGCCAATTGTTATCACATTCTTTATATATGGCATAAGGTTTTCGAGGGTTCACAGCACCTCTGAGACCTCGGTACCCCACGGTCTCAGGTCCCAGGCAAAAGCATTGGACTCCAGAGGTGCTGAGGGACCTAAAAGACACAAGCCTGGAATCTAGGTACTACACCTGACCACATGGAAGAAGGCCTCAGGTTGGGTGTGTCCCTGAGGCTCTAATGGCAACCCAGGAAGAGAAAGTGTCTGCTAGGGAGCCTCCTCCCCTGCCACACCCAAGGTGACATAAGCGTGTCCTCAGTTATGCCGATCCTTAAACTGACTACAAACATGGCCTGCTTTTCCTTAGGAAAATCACTTCATTATACGATTGAATTTCACTACAAGAGATCGAGGTGAGCTTAGTTTTGTAGATAAAGGGATTTGGGAGAGGTCTTGGAATCACTGAGTAGAGCCTGGGCCTGAGATTCAGCTTGGTGACTGCTGGGAAGGGCTATCACTACTGCTCCACAGACCACCCAGGGAGGGTGCCACACTCAGCCAAAGACCCCTCCTGCAGCTAGGGCTGCTGAAATGACCCAGATCCAGTTCACCATGCCTTCCTCTTTGGGTCCCTAGTCAGAGCCTGGAACATGTGTGTCTGACAGACAGAACCAAGAACACATGATTGTACTCAAGTTGCAAGGGATTCTGGAAAAGGGAGAACATTTTCAAGTCCTATTTAAAGAAGTCCTTCATTTCCTACACTGGAACCATCAAGAAAGCAATCAGAGAAAGGGTTCAGTGGCCGAGGAACAGAATGTGTAGCCCACTACATGGCTGTAACCCACTGTGGCTATTTTCCTAATTAAGAGTGAATTAGTAGATACAATGTCATTTCTGAAGTTGATTGACATATTTAAGCACACTAATGCTATAAAAATACATTCTTCAAAATTACTAGAGGTGAGAAATAATACATAAACAATAAAACAACAAAGAGTGTATAAAAATTTGAAAAACAAAAACAAAGATAGTAAAAGAAACTCCAAGTATGTATGTCTGTAAATGTTAAATGGAAAATCCAATTTAGGTTCTGTTTTAATTTTAAAAAGCAACATATTTTATATCCCTGAAGGGACAGAAATATTTTTAGGTGGGGAAAATATACCAGATATGTACAAGGTGTAGGTGAAGAAAACTATAAAACTCCAATGAAAGAAAATTTAAATATCTGAATTAAAGGAGAGATGCCCCATGTTCATGGATGGGAAGATATCATTGTTAAGATGTCTTCCCAACTTGACCTGTAGATTCTTTGTAATCCCTGTCAAAATCCCAGGAAGTATTTTGTGGATATTGACAGACTGACTCTAAAGTTTATATAGAAAGATAAAAGACTCAGAATAGCCAATAAATTAGGGCAACAAGGAAGGGGAGGCTGTGGCAGGGTCATGGAGGAGGAGGACTTAGAGGGTGATTTGGAGGAGGAGGACATGGAGGAGGAAGACTGCTGCCTTATCGAGAGTCATCAAGACAAGGGGCCGTTGGTGAACGTCTAGACACACAAATCAGTAGAACAGAACAGAGAAATGAACCCTCACAAATACAGTCAACAGATCATTTCCAAAGAGCAAAGGTCTTTTCAACAAGTAGTATTGGAATAGCTGACATCCACATTAAAAAAAAAAAAAAATCTAGACATAGACATTAACCCAAGATGAGTCATAGGCAGTAACGTGGAGACACAGCTGTAAGCCTAGTACATCATGTACAGAGAAGTCTGATTGACCTTGGATTTGACGGTTTAGATACAACTAACAAAACCCAAGTCAGTCCGATAAGGATGCTTCATTAGGACTTGCTTCTCAAAACACAACACCGTAGACAAGCTGAACGAGAAGACAGTGTGTGCAGAATGCATGTCTGATAAGAGGCACCTCCAAAATTCCCAAAGAACTCTTAAAATCTAATCATTAGAAAACAATCAGATTTTTAAACAGGCAAAACTCAGGTAGGGTACCACACACCTAAAACCCTAGGCTTGAGAAGTGAAAGCAGAAGGGCCAATACCATCAGATACATAGTGAGTTAAGGGCTAGCCTTGGCTATATGACTCTCTCTCTCTCTCTCTCTCTCTCTCTCTCTCTCTCATCCATACAAAAGGCAAGACATATACATGGATTTTTCACCAAAGATGATGTAAAAATGGTAAATTATGGAATAGGGAGCTAGCTCAGCTAGTGAATTGCTTCTTTATGAGCACAGGACCCAAGCTCAATCCCTAGAGCCCATGTTAGTAAAAATAATAATAATAATATTAAAATAAAAATATTAAAAAGCTATGCATGTAAGTGGGTACTTGTAATTCCAGCACAGGAAAGACAAGACAGAGGGTCCCTAAGGATCACTGGCAGGACAGACTATCACACTTGGCAAGCTCCAGGCCAATGAGAGAACCTGTTTTAAAAGAAAAAGATGGAATGCTCCCAAGGAACAATATCTTCTGGCTGCCACAAACACACGTGCGTATGAGCATTCCGATATACATGTGCATTCACAGAGACTATCCTATACAGTGGTAATCATGGACCCTGTGCCTTTAACAGCGTAACACTTCGTGGCAGCAGGAATCGAATACACAGGAAGCTTTTAAAACTGCCCCCTGAACATCGTGTTCCAGCTTGATTGGCAATGACCACATAGATGATGGTCCTGTTTTGGAAGGTTGTAGAAAATTGGAGAGGCAGGATCCCATGGGAGGAAGTAGGTCACTGGATTCTTGTTCACTACCAGAGGAAGAGTCCCGTCCATCACCGGTTCCTGCATTATCATGTTCAGCTCAAGAACATGGAGCCAAGTGACTATGGACTGAAGTGGGAGCCAAAGTAAATTTTTCTTCTTTAGATTTTCTGTGTCAGGCATTCTGTCACAATACAGACAACTAAACAAGGGAAAGTGATCTGAGAATGCCAATATATAGATCAGACCTATATTATTTTTAATAAATACTTAAAGGGGTACAAAAGAAGATTTATTTGAATGACAGAATACCTTGTTCTAGAATAGGCAGTCAGCATTGAAATATACTCTAAATTAATACATTATAGGAGAAATTCTATTCTGGATTTAAAGTTAAAATTATCTGAAAATTCAATTAGATGGAAAATGTGAGAGTGCCTCGGAAGTGTTTGTTTATTTTAAGGAATGTGTTTGAGAAGGAAAATATGCAGGTGTTTCCTACTCTGAAAGCATACAAAAGTCAGCATGCATATGGATTTTTGACTTTGTTCAGCAATGGACAGATCAAATGAACAGAATAAGAAGTCTCAAAATCAGACCCAGCATATCCCCAGAATCCCATGGTCCAGATGGCGTCTTAGATGAGTGGGGATAAGATCTTTGAGACTTGTTAGAACATTAATAAATGTTTCTGGCTCTCAGGGAGGTAGACAAAGGTGTCTACTCACTAACACATCCAAATAATGGCAGAGGAACTGGACCCCTCTGCTCGGGCTGTCAGACTACAGAATGGGTGGCTTGAACAACAAAGTATTTTAGAAATTTATTGTACTCATGTGTGTGTGTGTGTGTGTGTGTGTGTGTGTGTAGTTTAGCTATAAGTGCAAGACCCAGGTACCAGTAGGGTGTGAGGTGTGTGCATATGCATGTATTGAGGGCTCTTCTTCCTGGATGGTAGATGGGCACCGCACCATGGCTTCATGTAGCTTTTCTCTTATATTTGACGGTGTGACAGAGCAATCCCTCTGTCATTTCTTCCACTATGAGAATACCCACTCTGACAGATGAGAACCCTTCCTTTTGAACATCTTTAGCCTCATTCACCTCCTCACAGCTCTGCCTCACCCTCACTCCTGCATTTGAATTGGGTGTGCATGTGTGATTCAGTCTGTAACATGGATCAGATTTAAAGGTTAGCTAGACATGGTGGAGGATCTCTGTGAGTTTCAGCCCAGCCTGGTTTACATGGCAAGTTCCAGGGCAGCCAGGCACACATAGAGAGACCCTGTTTCAAAATTTTAAAAAGTTCAAAGGTTAATTTTTTAAGTGTATTTATGTGTGTTTGTCTGAGTTCATGTATATGAATCATATGTGTACAGGGATCCTCAAAAGCCAGAAGAAGGCATCAGATCCCTTGAGCTGGAGTTACAGGCAGTTGTAAACTCCTGGCATGGGTACTGAGAACCAAACCAGAGTCCTCTCTAAAAACAGAAAGTGCTTTTAACCACTAAGGCATCCCTCCAGCCTCGGATCAAATATTTAAACTGTGTGTGGTGGTATACACCTCTAATCTCAACAATCAGGAGGCTGAAACCGGGGGATCACCACGTTCCCATCTTGGCTGCATGGTGAGACCACTATCTCAAAAAGCATAGATTAAATGTAACAAAGAAACCATCAAGGCACTCGGAAAATGTGGTCAGAGTTGTGTCTCCATGATGCCCACTCTCCTGGTATCGCTCCAACCAACCAGTTATCCCACTATTGAAATAGTTTTATTGTCTTCAGAATATGTGATGGTTATTATTGATTATCAATAGGAGGATTCTTTCAAAGAATTGCCTCTTTTACAAAGGTGACATTGTGTCCCTGAGGGCTGGCTTCCATCTAGACATGAAGGTCTTTGGAAGTAGACTGCTGGCACCAAGACAGCAATAACCATTCGGCTTGGTAAATGGAAGGCATCTTTCCCTCTCTTTACATAGGAAATCTCACTGCTAAATAAGCCTTTAGCAGATGCTGTACAATCTGGCAGTTGTTTTTTGAGCAGTCATTTGCATGTGCACTATCCATACAGTCTTCTGTGTTACCGCAGTGGCCTAACAGAAAACACGGCCATATTTTTATGTAAATAGTCTACATAAAAATTTACAATATATTCAAAATTTAAGCATCATTTGGGTTAGGATTGTGTCTACTGGTTTCTTCAGTGTGGACATTGCTGCAGACATTTCCTGAGCAAGCCCCATAAAGTCAAGCATGTGGCTTCTCTACACTTGTGTTT
The DNA here is from genome assembly GCA_019843965.1 of Rhynchomys soricoides. Classification (NCBI taxonomy): domain Eukaryota; kingdom Metazoa; phylum Chordata; class Mammalia; order Rodentia; family Muridae; genus Rhynchomys; species Rhynchomys soricoides. The sequence continues at coordinate 232,405 of JADRCH010000875.1, read as the reverse complement.
GTGCCACAGTGTTTTATGATGTTCCCTCTAACAAGAGACTTCAACACCTCTTACTTTTGCTTTCCCTTGCACCTTCTTAAGAGCTGGGTGCCACGCTACCAGGTGGGGATCTTTAGAAAGAACAAAATGTGGTTTCTGTCCCTATCCCTCTCCCCCATAGGTTTTGAATTAAAGCTGGAAAAGGCCAAAATTGGTATTTGGTAAGACATGGGGAAGGGTGGTTAGCAGTTCCAGAATGAAGATCAGATAAAAGGAGAACAACCTTTTAACTAAGCCAAAGAGCAGGGCAGGAGGTTCTCTGTGGTACTAGAAAGTAGCTACATGAGTACAGGTGTCAGAGAATCTTCAGAGTGGTATGCACTATGCAATCAGGGACTATTGCCACTTACAGAAGTGAAAGATAGACCAGCTATCTGTGAGGTGTGTCTCCTGCTAGCAGGACAGGATGTGTCAGTGGCCACTGAGGCTAAGTCAGGCTGTATGGTGTGTGTTGCATCCAGTGAGGGGACAGGGACTGTTGGTACCTGCTGAGGTTGCCAAGACTCACTGTCTTTCTCTAAGAAAAATCAAGCCCCCTATCATTGAAGAATCTCTCTGTGCCAAGCCCAGGGTGGCATCTATCCTTGACCTTCATGGTTCACCTTGCTATGCAAATACTCGGTTAGCAAAATCTAAGATGGGTTTGGTTGCTTCATCTTGTTTCCTTTTATACAGAGCCTTGTGCTTGCTATCCTACCGTAGCCTCATGAGGACCGGAGTCACAGGTGTGCACTACCCTAGCTAGTTCTGAGTTACATCTTTCTTTGCAGGAAACTAAGAAATCATGAAGACTGAGAGGTAGTAGGTGGTAGCTACCTGTTGGAGGGATTTGGTTAAGTCAAAATCCAGAGTACATGTGGGTTAATGGTAGGCTACTCAGGCTAGAGGCTGTTGGTCTTGTAAATAACAGTTCTCACTGAAGTGAACCTGATGGTATTAACCTATCCCTCACATTTCTGCTTCCCAGTATGCAACCAGATTTTGCTAGGAAAGAAGAGCAATTATGGTGGTTGACAATGGCTATCCCACTGTTAGAAACATCTGGCCCTAAGATCTATTCACATTATCACCACCTGGCTTTCTCCTCCTCCAGATGTTCCCTCAGGACAGGACCTCCTTTGCAGCAGAAGTCACCCCCCCCCCATTCAGACCATTTTCCAACAGCTAGATGTTTCTTGCAGTGCTCTGGGATCTGCTGAAAGCTGGGCTGCACAGTATCATCCTTTAAAAGTTGTTGTGTTGGGCTCAACTATGTTCATGTTTAGAAAGAAGAATGCATAGGAACTCACTCAGAATTCAGAGACAAGACATATACTTGTCATGCCTTGAGGATCCCTGTGGGGCTAAGGGCACATGGCAGCCTCTGTTGGGGCAGGCACCAGGCCTGACCTTAGAGAAGATACCATTGCTACATGCTGACTACAGCCTGGCTGTACTCTTAACCCTGACATGGCTTTGTTTTCTGGGGGTGGAGGGAGGAACAGGCAAAGCCAACCGAGATATTCTTCATTGATTCTATATTGTTTAATAGACCCAGACTGTCAAGAAGTAGGTGCCCTCTTGACTTCAGATGTACAAGATAAGTGCAGTGGGTGTCACTTCGAGAGCAGTAATTATGTCGTCTGTCTTGTCATGGAATGTGACTATAGTAATTGCAACATTTTCTCCCATCATTGAAGCTGGTAATTATAGTGCTACTAACAGCATTATGTGCTAACTTGGGCTGTTTTAATCACCTCTTTTACTCTGAAATGCAATGGGAAAATTCCACAGTTGTTCCCAGGCTACCCATTTCTCTCAGCATCTGCTGCTTTAAAATTCTAACAGCTGGATGCTGAGGTAGGAGGCAGAGATGCTCAGGGCAGCTCATCTCCATGATCTCAGTGCCTGATTAGAAAGCGCTGGCAAGGAGGCAGTTGTCAGTTTTTTACTGTGACAAAATTTTGTCTTTGAGATTATCTATTTTGTTTCAGAAGCAGCAGATGTTGGGCATCTGGCCCTGTCTGCCACCCATATTTTCAAGGAAGGAGCTCTCCAGCCACAAAAATCAATCTAACCTGATTAACAAAAACCACATTCAGCCCTGGCAGCAGTTAGGTTAATTAATGCTGGGATGGAACCCTGTGGGCCAGTGTATTAATTTTCTCATTGTTAGGACAAAAATACCCATAGTACAACATAAAGAAGGGCTTATGGTTTGGAAATACAGCATGTTGTGATGAGAAGGCATGGCAGCAGCTTGAGGCAGCTGGTCACATTACATTAGCAGCAGGCAGCAGAGAGACGAATTCTGGTGCCCAGCTCATGTGCTCTTTTGACTCAGTCCAAGGCTCCAGTTCATGGGAGGATTTCAGTCACATTAGGCCTGGGTCTTCCCAGCTCAGTTAAACCTCTCTGGAAATGCCCTCATAGACACACTCAAAGGTGTGTCTCCTCTGTGGTTGTAAATTATACCCATCACGCCATGATCACATCTTTCATGCGTAGTGTTCCATGCCTGAAAACAGTCATTACCTGTGTTTATCTTCTCTGATCACAGTATAGTGAACACCAGCAGATATTCAAGGTACTGTGCTTATACTGAAATAAGTGGACTTTGGATGCTACTATGTGAACTGAGGGGGTCTGGGTGGGGTGGAAATTCCCTTGATTACTTTTATATAAAATGATTTCTACTCCATTGGGTGCAGCTAGTCATAAGTGGGCCATTCTTTACAATGTAATCGTTTGAGTAAAATGTAAGCCCTATGTAGAATCCAGAATTAGCAGAGTATGGTCAGAAAAATGAAATAAGATCATCTGTCGGGAGAGTAGAATGACTGAAGGGACCATGTTTGGACCACCCTTTCCGCCTGAGATTGTTAGATCTACATCGCTGACCTCGGGCTGTTTGTTTGTTTGTTTTCTACAACTGTATCAGAAGTCTATGGTTGGAAAACAGAAGTGAAGATGAGGAAACAGAAGGAGAAAGGAAAGAAAGATCGGAAGGGAGCATGGAGGAAAAGAAGAAAGGCCAGTGCTTTTCACAGCTCTGGGGCTGGTACTGTCGGTAGCAGGGCCCCCAAACTGGGTCATAGCGTGGTTGAAGACAAGCCATTAAAAGGCAACACAAGAGAAAACGCAGGTCAATTCCTTCTTCTTGTCAGACCTCTGTCCTTCAGCAACATCATAATCTATGGGTGGGGGGAGGTGTCATATGATCTACTTGTGAGTACCTTTAACGTTCAGTGTGAGTTTGGAAGGGACTTCCAAACTGCCACAATCACGTGTCAGTAAATTTGACTACGTCTAGAAAACTGGCATAGTGTGGAACCAACCCAGGTCAACACAATTGCCCCCACGCTTACGCCAAATGCCTCTTTGCAGTCTGTTGGGCCAAATGAACATGCATCTGGGATGCCCCCCAGTACTGTAGTTATGGCTGAGAGGATGCAGATGAAAAAGAAGCAACCTTAGAACAACTTGTTTTCTTAAAAGGAGCATGGTGGAGGTGCATGGTAGCATCAAGTATAGCCTCACCTTTATGACAAGGCAGAGAAAATTTCTAGATAGAACCTGCTCAGAACTGGGCAGGCCAGATACCCAGCATAATTGTCAGGAGTTGCAGGTGTGAGAGAGGCGCTCAGATCTTGTGAATCTTCTGAACCCCTTTTCTAATGCCTTGTGGTGATAAATTTGAAATTGAGGTTGTTTTTAGAGTTAAGCTAGTATAATGCAGAGAGAGAGAGAGAGAGAGAGAGAGAGAGAGAGAGAGAGAGAGAGA
>JADRCH010000875.1:211220-228593 GCA_019843965.1 Rhynchomys soricoides | reverse complement strand
AGAGAGAGAGAGAGAGAGAGAGAGAGAGAGAGAGAGAGAGAGAGAGAATGCTGCTGGTTATGTATGAAGGTAAATTGGTCAAGGGGGAAACAAAGCTGCTTTGATTACTCACAAGCCAGCTGCCAACCAGCAGCTGGGTTGTGCACAAGGACAGCTGCCTATGGCCAGTCCTCCATCTCTACATCTGTGACTCCTCAACACATGCTACTGTTTGTGGTGGCTCTATTATTCCTGAGTTTTCTCAGTTGGCTCTAGTGTTAGTTTTCCCCTGGTGTCTTCACAATTAGCTTGGATAGATTCAGTAAACATCTGAGATACAGGTAAGTCCTATAATAATCCCATATTAGCAGAGAATGGTCAAGAAAAATGAAATAGGATCATTTTTGACAAGAATAGAAATGACTAAAGGGGCCGATTGGAAACTCTTCCCTCCTGAGATCGATGGATCTCCAACTCTGACTTTTTGTCCTACCTCCACACCTAAGCTTGCCCATAGATTTTCTACAAGAAACTCACCTTAACATCAGTTAAAGACCTTATTGATTAGTGACATTCAGGGTGTTCTTATATGTCTCTAAGCTCATTTTACTCATCTGGTCTGTGCTCTATAACATAGCCAGCTTTTAAAAAAACCTAATTAACTGTACATTGAGATGGGAATTCCCAGGGGAAGACCAAGTTTGCAGGGTGTCTGTTTAACCATGCAGGGGATTAGAGTGTGGGGCACAGAGATGACCCTAATAGACACATAGATCAGAAGACACACAGGAAGGGCAGTGGGACATAGCGGTGGTCACAGGGAGAGGGGACCTGCATGCACATACCTACTTTAACCTTCCAAGCAAATGCCAAGTGCTTCCTGACTGGCGGTCATGCTCACTTCCACCGACATGCAAAAGCTGCCTCTCTCTCTACAGCCACCAATGTGGGAAGGCAGTAAATCCACCCAGCAGTCCCTCTAGCAACCCCTGGAGTATGCTCCAAGCCAGAACGCATGAGGGTGGCTATATTAGAGCCACCCTTTAATCTGAGGATCCACACCTCTGTCCTTCACTGCAGGGTGGCTCCTGTAGGAGTCCATTTAGGCCTGTTTAACCTGGCCATCACACCCTCATCATTTCCCCATCTGTATTAACTATTTTTCTTGATGCAGTGACAAAATACCTACAGAACACTGTGAAAGGAAGAGTGTATTTCCAAAAAGAAAGGGTAGCGCAAACAAATCCTTTCTTCCTTCATTCCACACTAGCAACAGATGTAGCGTTTGGCTTGGCTCATCAACTTGACCTGTAGTTAGTTCATCTGGAGAAAAAAAAAAAAAAAAAAAAACCACCACTAAATTGGGTCTGCTCGCATCCTCTCTGAGCCCAGCTACCACCAACACAGACAGGTCTGAGGTGGCAATCGGAAGCAAGAATCTATAATCAATGGTGGCAGAACCCCAAAGCTGGCATTTGTGGCTTGCGGGGACAGAGGTTTTAGAATATTCTCCCCTCACTTGTGATGGCTAGTCTGGGTTTGTCGTTTGACTACATCTGAAATCAACTTAAACCCAAGCAGCTGGGCACACTTGTGAAGGACTGTCCTGAGTAGTTGGTTTGAGGAAGACCCATCCTAAATCTGGGCCACCCCTTCTGGTGGTTGACTACATAAAAGGACTCACCATCTCCCTTTCTGTGAACATCCAGCTCTTTCCAGACTCAGACCGAACATATTCTCTACACAATATCCATGTATTGATTAAGAAAGATCTGGAAGGAAAACAAAAGTGCTACCTGGCCAGTAACAGCCTGTCTGTAGGGAGCAGCTACCTGTAATTACATGATTTGGGCTTGAGTTGGTGAGATGACTCAGCAGATGATGGTGTATTCTACGAAAACCTGGTGACCTGATTTTGATCCCTGGAGCCCACCTGAAGGTGGAAGAACAGAACAGACTCCACAAAACTATGTTCTCAGACTTCTACATGCGTGCCATGGCATGTACCTGCTCCCTCCACTGCATGTGTACACCTTAGTATATAAAAGCACGTCATATACTAATATAATTATATAGAAAGATAATGATAAGTACATTTTAAAGATGAGGGCTTATAAAGCAAAATGGAATAGGGGGTCTGCTGAAGGGGACAGATTGTCTTTCCTGGTTTGGCCATGAGAGTGGACTATAGAAAAACCAGCACCAATAAATACCATCAGCCTGACTTGGCCAGGAATAGCTTCTGTGTTACTCTTATAGAAATGGCGTTGCAGAGTCACTGTGAGTTTACTCTGTTCCATTCTCTCTGTTTCATTGTTGGACATGCTGGGGTCCAATCCATGCTAGGCAAGAACACTACTACTGAGTCACACCCTTGGCATGTTCTCACTCTCTGGATCCTGACCTAGCACTGTAGGGCAGCAGGTCCTTGGAGCATCTTTCAAACTCTTCACCTCAATTTTACCCAAACTTGCTGACCCTTGGCCTTGTTTGAGCATGCATACTATACAGACTGATTTTGGCCATGGCCGCTCTTCTTATGGACCTTACATTGTACCCACTCTGTGAATGCCTTTAACCAAGTACCTGTGCTATGTTTCTGCAGGTCTCCCAGGCTGCCTCAGACCTCCTGGCCTACTGTGAAGCCCATGTGCGGGAGGATCCTCTCATCATCCCTGTGCCTGCCTCAGAAAACCCCTTCCGGGAGAAGAAGTTCTTCTGCACCATTCTTTAACACCCATGACAATGAAGCGGACCCTTTCCTGCCATAAAAGTTCCAAGTAGAGACCATGCATGCTCCCATGTAGAGGCATGCCTCCCACAACATCTCAGTATAGCCAGTCATCATCTGGGCTCATGTTGTTTTATCATATTTCCTCCATAAAATTGTTCCCTCTTCCTTTTGGGGGGGGGGGGTGTTCATTTTTCTTATTTCCATCCATAGAGAAAACAGACATTTTTATAACCAAATAACAAATGTGCCATATAAAAGTGTAGATTTAATGGTCTACAATTTTTAAACATTCCCAACCATAAATATATCCAGTTAATAAATTTCAGTGGGTAATTCATTGAAATCAAAACCATGCACAAGTGTCTCCCATGCACAGTATTTCAGTAGCAGATGAGAGCATGTCAGCCAGACACGTGTGAGGGTGGGGTCTCTTTCTCCTCTGGCATCTTTATTATAGGAGCCTTCAGGAGCCATGTGGCTAGGCTCTAATATCTCTGTTTATCACTAAACATTCCAAAGCTTCTGAGAATCCATTTGTGATGTAGACACAGGAGCAGTCCTCACTGTAGACACTTACCAGGCAGCCCCGCTCTCCCTGCTTGCTCCCTCCTACTTGGTGTTTCTAGTAAGGTAAGGAGTCTGACAACACTGGGCCCTCTGGAGGCTCAGCACAGTTATCCTTGAAAGTGACGTCACCACGCCACTCACTGATCTGAGAATTTATGGGCATCAACATATTGAACCTAACAAATAAATCCTCCAAGTATAGGTCTATTTTTAGAGAGGGAATATCCCAGGCATAGAGAAATGACATTTGCTGAAAACTGCAGACAGAAAGTAGGCACACCAAGACTTCCATATGTGGGTAGTCCATCCCTAAAGCCCTGAACTGTGGCCACTTGTTGCAAGTGTGCAGATTCACAAGCAGTCCTAACTTCACACTAGGAATGAAGCAAATACATTTTCACACCGACTGGATGTATACCCCCCTCCCACCTTGGCGGAGAGAAGTGTCATAAGCCTAGGTTATGGCAGTTTGTGATAGATGATATGTAGGTGCCCCAATATCAGATAGCAGTAAGCCTTGAGATTTCCCAAGACAAGGGTGTTGGCCCCATCTAAGGCACCCCTGTACTCTCCCGGTGGAGGCAGTAACCCCAGTTGCTGAGGGCTTGGGGAGGACATTTGTTGTGTAGATATTTGGAAACTGGCTCTCCTCTGGATCTCAAAGAGCTTGCTATGTGCTGCTGGGCAAGCCATTGTATGCCAAGCTGTTCAAACCAGCAAATGGCAGACTACCCCTCTTGCTCTTCTGCCAGGGCAGAAACCACGTAAAGCTCTGATTATCCTTGAAAACCAATATGTGCTGGATGACAACCTATAATGTTGTGGAGAGTATATGACTTCATAGACACTATGGTTCTGAGATGAGGAGTGCAAAATGGCCTCCAAGGAGGTGACTACCATTTTTAGATGGGTTTGTACCTTGCTGCCCTCTCTTGCACCTTTTGTGGAAACTCTTCTTAGTTTCACTACTGGACACCAGATGAGAGGCAAAGACTCTGGTTTTATTGGACTGTAACAAGATCTCTTTGTTCTGTGGCTCCTGTTGGCATCATTAACCAACAGAGTATACCATAGTCCATAAAAGCCAAGGAAGTGGGGTAGCACCTGCAGTGGCAAAATCAGGTCAAGAAAACAGTGTGCTTTAATCTCCTACCGAACTGTCTCTGCTTTCCTGCCTCCCATTCCCGACCATCTTTCTTACATTCTCCTGTGGATGGCGCATCCACTAGTAACTGTCCTGGGAGGATCCCCCACCCCTTGGACCCATTGAACTTTCTGACCCCCAACATCTTTCTACTTATTCCTAGATTTCTGTTAATTCTTGTGGTCTTGTGATCAACCTCATAAACTCATTATTCCACAAAGTATCCTCATTTGGATGTAAATAGTTCGTGAGGAGCCAACTCCACCCCTGAGTATGTACTCAACAGAAATGTGTACATATCATCAGAAAAAATGTACTAGAGTGTCCACAGAAGTACTGTTCACAGTAACTATAGCCAGAAGGAGCCCTGTATGCCCATGTTGAAGGGATAAGCCGATGAGGGTCATTCATGCAGTGGATTGTCAGCTCCACCCACAGCTTGATGCAAATCTTGCTGGCCTGAGGGACTGAGAGCAGGCAAGTCCAAGCTACAGTTCCATTTTGATACATCACAGACCCGGAGGTCAACCATGTTGATTGAAGGAGGGACAACAGCTGTTTGCAAAGGGGCAACAGAGAGGGGACACAAAAGGCTTCTAGAACGTTCTTTCTTTGGATCTAGCTGTGGGTCACCTAGTTGGTGGAAGTTCTCCAACTGTCCATTTTTGGGGTGCTTTTCTGTATGTGTGTTATACTTCAATAAAACATTGGGCTTTGTGACTACCAACTGTGGGTCCCTCTGCTATTGTCCCCCCTACCTTTGGTACTTTGTTCAATGCTTGACTCTTCCTTAGATGTCCTTAACATGACATTACTAACTCCCATTATTAGTGGGACACTTTAAGAGTGTGTTTGACAACAAAGCACTTGCAATCACGAGCTGGAGATCAGGTTTCTGGCATGCACAGGTGCTTCCCCCTACCCCCCACCAACACTATGCTCTGGGATTTGTGGACAAACTGCAAGGCACACCATGTGACTTCCACTGAGTGGCTAAGACAACATTTTTAGCCTCTCTTGCCTTTTTCAGGAATGAAGGAACAGGATGGCCTTCCAGGAAAACTCATAATTACAGTGACCTCTGGAGCAAGAGATCAAGGTCCCATAAGGCCCTGTAGTGATAAGGAGCTGACACTCTGGCAGGAAGAGCAGATGCTACATGCTTCTTTCTCTCTCTGCTCCCAGCTGAGGGTTCCCTTGCCTCCAACTTGGGATGTCTGTCTCAGACTTGACTCTTTTCTCTGGGCGTCACAAGGCCTTTGCTGTTCCCTCCCACAGCTCTGCCACTCTAGTCCTGGGGTGATCAGAGAGCAACATCCTGCTGATCCCTCACATCAGTCCAAAGATTTTGTCTTTGGTATTGAGTTCTTGCTTCCTTCTCTGAGGAAACCAGGAGTTGTCAGCACCCTGACCCCCGACTGAGGAGCCATGGGAGGGAGAACACCAACAGGTAGGAGGGGTTCTGTGCTGACTGCTGGAGCCTGAGGTGAAATAATGAGAGCAGATGCTATCCATGGCTGAAGAACAGGGCTGTGGAATTGGCTTGGATAGAGTATATTTACAGTGGAACATCCTCAGCCTCTGGGTGGTAGGATCACCCCCAAACCATGGGCACCCCGACTTCCAGTACCATCTCCTGGGCTGAACACCTTCCCTCCCTGTATGCAGAGCCACAGTGGTGATAGATGAGCTGCTGTCAACCCAGGTTTCACGTTCCTGGATGTGAGTGTGGATGGCTCAGTGACAACTCTGCCTGTTATGCCCTGACATTTATTATGGTGTTTCACTTACTGTCCCTCACTGAACCCAGAGCTCACCACCCTGGCTAACTAACTGGACAGAAGCCCCAGAATCCACCATTCTCCTCCCTCCCTCCCACCAGAGCTGAGGGTACAGACATTCGCCATCACTGCTTAGCTTTAATGTAGGTGCTAAGGTTCCAAACCCAGCTCCTCATGCTATTCTACTCATTGAGTTATCTCCCCCGATCTCTCCGTTTGGTTTTTAATCAAATCCCTAGGTTTGATTCTGCTTTAGTTACGTTTTGCTAACCTATGGCATTTTCAGACCTATTTGTGGTAATTAACCATAGGCTATTGTCCTAACCCCATGACTTCAAAGATTTCTCAGAGCCACAGTGTGACCTCCAATGGCTTGCTTGCTCTACAGTGCCTTGTCACCAGTCTCCTCTAAGCCATGTGCTTCTCCACACTGCCACTACACAGAGCTATCTCACTGGCTGCATTCCTTGCTGACACAAGCCACCTGACCTGATGTGGACATCCTCTGCCTCTCTGTGCCAGGTCTACTTACTTTATAGATCTCAACTCGAGATCAGTAAAGACTCTCCATTGTATGACTTCTCTGACCAGCTTGAATCTGTTTCTAAGCTTGCCTGGCACTACACAACACTCCTGCATCCGTGCTCCTGATTGCCAAGGAGTATTTGTCCCCCACTCTGATGCAAATCCCAGGAGGTCAGAGGCTCTGGTGTCACTCACTATTGCATCTCCAGCACTGAATGTGTCTTCCAGGCTAGTGCAGTAGTTCAATGACAGTGCTTGCCTATCATGTACAAGATCATAGGTTTGATCTGTAGCACTGCCCCTCAAGATGAAGAAATGTGTGACTGTTATTCCTGGTTCAATTCCAGACTTCAAATGTCTATTTACTTTTTAAAAATATTTTTTAGGTATTTTTCTTTTTTTTCCTGATTGTTTTCTTCTTGTAACTTAAATTTTGGAGGAAAATTCATACATGACTACTATATTCACATAACGTTAACCTCCCTCCCCCTCCAACTCTTCCTACTTCCTTTCAAATTCCTGACTTTTCCTTTGTAATTGTTATATAGATGATAGATGATAGACAGACAGACAGATATAGACAGATAGATGCTAGATAGATAATAGATAAGATGATAGATAGATAGATAGATAGATAGATAGATAGATAGATATAGATAGACAGACAGATGCAAATTCAGTCAGCAAGAGTCCATTTACTGTTGCTCATATGTCTATGTGTCTAGGGTTGACCACTTGGGACTAGATAACTCCATCAGGAGCTCATCCCTGGAGAAGAATGATTCTCCATCAATATGTAGCCATTAATTTCCTCGAGCTCTTCATCTAGGTGTGGGGGCCTTGTGAGAGTTCCTATATCCCTACTGGCATATCATCTGCTGTTGCCATTGAACTAGCTTTGTTTATGCAACCATATTTTTGAGATTTCATGGATGTAGCTTTCCTGGCATATATAGAAGATACTACCTCACAGCAGGTTCCCTGTTCCTCTGAATCTTACAATCTTTTCATCCCTACTTCTGTAAGATTCTGGGGAGCCTCAGCTTACCAGAGACCCCCAGAGAGAACACCATGGAATCGGAGTTCAATGCAAAAAGCAAGAGGAATTTATTGTTCCAGCATGCTGGGGTCACCCTGCACACCAAGGAGGGAGGGAATGACCATGCACAGCCCATTCACTGAGCTTTTGTACAGTTTTTAGAGCAGCAGCCATTAGGCAAAATGTGACTGGCAGAACAGTGTGACTTTTAAACTGATTGGTCTTTAGGGAATGAGATAGTAGATGAGATGACTTAATCAGCCCCTCCCTTCCAGCCTATGTGTTCTCTAACCTGTCTTTTCTAGTAGGGGAGGGGTGCCTACATGCTCGGGGGTCTGGTGGAATTTTCTAAAGTTCCTGAGCTGACCTCTTCATTACCCCCCTTTCTTTGTGCATGCTTCAATCCTGAAGCTATTTCTGGTATTCTGATAGCTCATACTCCTGGTCTTCTGTATCTAGTTCTTTGTATTTCTGCTTTAAGAGCATTAGCTGTACTGTACCTATGCATTCCTAAACAAAAATGACCAAGCAGGTCAAAATGAAGGGGCCAAAAGTCAACAATAGCAGGAGAACAATTAAGATCTTAACAAGGCAGATATGAGGGTGGTTAACCAAGGGGAGGAGTTAAGCCAAGACTCAAACCTGCCTTGACTCTGTTCTTTCTTTCTCTTCTACTTGGCTAACCCTTCTCTCACCTTGGCCATTAAATCTTTAACAACTTTGGATTGGTCGATATAAAAGCAACACTCTTCAGCTAAGGCAGCACACAGCCCTCCTTGCTGGAGGAAAAGTTAAGTCTAATCCCCTCCTATTCTGTAGTACTACTTCTGATATTGAAGTCAGTGATTCTTTAAGGTGTCTGATGGAAGTTTCTATTATCTCTCTATCTAAATCAATGGCTGCCCTCAGACTGTCATAATTTTCCCTTTGTAAGACCAAAGCCAAGGTCCCAGTGACTGCCGTAGCCACCCCCAACCCCAACAGAAGGGAGACAGTGAGTGCTGTAACAGGTTTTGGGGGTGGGCACATAGGATGGAGGAAGGGACTAGAATCCAAAGGTACCACCAGGCAGTCATGATCAAGGTTCAGTGATCTTGAGCTTGAGCATATTGTCCATCTATACCATCCAGCGGTGTTCTCTTGGGAGCAGGGTATCTGCAGGTTTCACATGGGAAAGCAGGCACCCATGCCACCATACCGTCTACTTTGAGGACTGTGGGAATGCCTAGCAGTGCCAGGAAGGGTCCCTTTCATCTGAGTTCTAGCGGCTGTACCCGATGCCTCCTTACATAGATCCAGTCACCAGTCTGGAAGCGGTGAGGGGTCTCTGGCATCCCTGGAACATTTAAGGCAGACAGTTTGGGCCAAATCTCATGCTGTGGGATACCTCCTGGGAGGGCCCGGTGGACACCAAGGGAGTTGGGGTACCACACAGGATTTCAAAAGGGGTCAGGTTAAAATGGTAGGGGGTGTTCCAGGCTTGGAACAGGGCCAAGGGGAGGGGCACCACCCAATCCAAGCCAGCCTCCGAGGTCAATTTAGTTAAGGTCTATTTTGGGGGTTCTGTTCATTCTCTCTACCTGCCCTGAGCTTTGGGGATGGTACTCATAATGGAAGTTCCAATTAATCTCCAATATCCCTGTCAATCCCTGACTTACCTTAGAGACAAAAGCAGGACCACTGTCTGATCCAATTACCTTGGACACTCCAAGCCTCGGGAAAGTTTCCTCTAATATCTTCTTGGAACCCCGTCTCCCCAAATCATGTCTTCACTCAGGGTTAACACCTTTGCCACTTGGGGGCACTTTTCACAAGGCCTGGGATTTCCTGCTCCTCGCTTCCATTTGTTAGGGCACTCTCAGGCCCAGTGGCCTCTCTCCTTGCAGTATGCTCACTGGTCTTTTCTGTCTCTCTTCTCTGCTTTTCCTAACTACTGTAGCCAGGACTCTCCGTAGATTCCTTCCCTGTCACTTTTCTTCCATTCTCTTTCTCTGCTCCTTCTCCTCCTCTGTCTCCCTGTTATGGTAGACTTTCTCAGCAACCTGTACTAAATCCCTCAATGACTTATCCAGTAAGTCTTTCTAGCCTCTGAAGCTTTTTCCCTATATCTCTACTAGGTTTGCGCTCCTCGCTGCTGGGGTCATAGGGTGTATACTGATGGAATGCCTCCATGAATCACTCTAGGAAGGCTGCAGGTGACTCATCTATCTGGTCCCTCATGTACCTTGGTCAGATTTGTGGGTCATCATGTGGTCCCCTTGAGACCTGCCAATGGAGTCTGGTGGTGGACTTTTAGGTGCTCCTTACCTTAAAGTCCCAGTCAGGTCTAGTCATGGAAAGCCTGCTGTCAACGGCAGCCTGGTCAATCAATGTTGCCCCATGTCTGAGGGGGGCATCCTTTCTAGCTTCCTGCATTATCCTCTCTCACTCTTCGGTCATGAAGAGCACTCTCATGAGTAGTTGGATATCATCTTAGTAGGCTGATGAGTAAATAAAACAGTCTCAAAGAGATTAATTGCCCCCTTGGAAAGGGGGGGTCTCCTCCCACTCTTCCCTCCAATGAAGGGGGGTACAGTGGCCCCAGTCCATATGGGCTGAGGATCCTGGGACCAGTGCTGGTGCTGGCATGGCCATGGGTGCCAGGGTATGGGGATATGGAGGAGGAGCGTCTTGGAGTAACAGGTCCACTGTTGAAGGGTCTAGGAGGATTGACTTCTTCTCAGGTCTGGATCTCTCCTCCTGTGCTTCCTTCTTCCTGATGGCCAGAACTTGTGAGGTGGGTCTTGGGGAAAGAAAGGCTTTTATCTACGAGGGGGTGTCCTCCACTAGATTCTTCAGGTAACTAGACAGGGCACTTGGTCTGGGTGGTTCTGACAAGTTTTCTCCTTTTTCCCCTAACTTCCCTCCAGTGGTTAACTAGGATGTTTAATGGGGTAGATTCAGTCTGTCTGATGTCCAAAAAAAAAAAAAAAAATCATCAGTTTAAGTCCAAGAACATAGAACAAGATACCAACAAACACAGAGGAAAACAATCAACACACAGACAGCTCTACCCTGCCACAGGCGGGCATCCAGGTCACAGAGAGACAATCAACACACACTTTGCCCCTTCCATGGATGCAGAACAGACTTGTTCAGCTGGCTCCAGCTGCGCTGAGACAACTCAGGTACCCCTGCCAATATGGCAGGAACCAGATAAACCAGGTTACAGCAAGACTCTGCTCCCACCGACACTGTCTTGCAGTTTCCAAAAGAAGCGGAGCCTTTCCAGCTCCTTCCGGGGTCTCTGGGGCACATCTGCCCACAGCCCTTGACCACATCAGACATTCTAGGCTCTCTGAGCCCCCTGACACTTGCAAGCAAACTGAAAGTTCAAACAGACTTACAGACTTAGACTCTGATAAACAGCGAGACAGACAAGAACCATGATACCTGCTTGAGACTTCTGATTCACTGCTCCAGTGTGTCCCCACGGGGGATCAGTTCCCAGCCAATGTGCCAAATGTAAGATTCTGGGGAGCCTTAGCTTACAGGAGAACCCCCCCCCCGAGTGAACACCATGGAGTTGGGGGTCAATGCAAAATGCAAGAGGAATTTATTGTTCCAGCATGCTGGGGAAAATGGCCACGCACAGCTTGTTCATCTAGCTTTTGTACAGTTTTTAGAGCAGCAGCCATTAGGCACAATGTGATTGGCATAACAGTGTGACTTTTAAAATGATTGGTCTTTAGGGAATGAGGTAGTAGCCCCTCCCTTCCAGCCTACGTGCTTTCTAACCTGTCTTTTCCAATAGGGGAGGGGTGCCTACGTGCTCAGGGGTCTGGTGGAATTTTCCAAAGTTCCTGAGCTGACCTCTTCACTTCTATGATGTCCCCTGACATTAGGTGAAGGGATTCTACTGGAGCTAGTCACTCCATGGTTAGTTGTTCTCTGCATTTTGAACAGTTGGAGTTTTCTGTAATGGTTCTTGATTATGTCAAAAACAAACAAACAAACAAACAAACAACCTTTTTGATGAGGGATGAGAGCAACACTTACCTATAGGATAAACATTTAGAATAGAGTTGGTAACTATATTGGTTTGGGGAAATGGCAGTAGTGAGTCCTCCTCTATATCTATGACCACTCTAGCCACAGGTAGTTGGCTAGGTTTATAGTATTAGGCATGAATTCATTCCTATCGAGCAAGTATCAAGTAGTTCTAAATGGCTATTGGCTACCTGCAAGGTATTCTTATTTTTAATAATTATTAACTAAATGTGATTGAAGGAAAATGGGTCCACACCACCAAAACATTGCCTATTGTTATGCCAGGGAGTTTAAGAGCTGAGAAATATAGCCTCTCTGGTTAAGTGATGACAAGCACAAGGACTTGAGTTAGATTTCCAAAACCATATAAGAAAGCTGGATGCTATGGTGTACTTACAAACCCATTATTGGGGAGATAGAGCCAGGCAGATCCCTGGGAGGGAGTCTCACTGTCCTGCCAGCCTAAACTAACTGTCAAGCCCCAAGAGACCCTGTCTCAAAACACAAGATGAATGACTCCTGAGGACCAATACCCAAAGTTGATCTCTGGCCTCCACACACATGCAGATTTGCCCCTATTTATATGCACACATGCACTATCATCTCACAAGCTACTAGGAAAGCACAAAAGCACACTATTGGTTTCATAGCCTTGTCATGCTTTCTTGCCACTTACAAGCCATAAATCACTTTCTTGCTACAAACTCCACTTCACACTGTAGCTGAACGCTGGCCTAATGGTGGTAATTAAGGCTGGGAGAAGCTGTCTCTGGGTGAGAAATGGAGGAATAGCTGGAACAAGAAAGCAGTACCCACCCCCCACCCCACCCCCAGTGAGCCACAAAAGCATCAGTGGTCAGGGAAGCATGCATTTGAAGTGGGGGACATAGAAGTGTTTCTGTGAAAAACCAGGCCTGTTACCACAGCTGGAGGCTGCCAGGACTCACTCCCTGGCTTTTCTTTCCAAATCTTTTGGTAAAATCCTCACAACTTACATGAAGCTTTTTACATTTATATTAGATTTTATTTTCATGTGTGTGGATGAGGAGTGGAGATTCTTTGAAGGGGGGTTGTTTTGGGGTTTTGTTTTTTACTTTTAAGTTAAATTAGACTCAGTTCAGTTCTACTTTAAATATAAACCAATCCTTTTGTCCTGGATGCTTTGAGACCAGTGTCTCTATGCCTGCTTCTGGATACAATAATTGTGGCATTGTATTAGCCCTGCCCAGCCTCTGACATTTGGGTATGCAGATGCACCAGGGAACACCCCATTTCAGTTCAGATTACATAGAAACAAGCCAATGACAAAGGACAGGAAGGAACTGGGGTTGTTGCTTTGTGGCTAGGCACCTGCTTGGCACATGTGAGGCCCTAGCTTCACCCTCTCTACCATCAAATATAAATCAAAAGGGTAGGTAGGTAGTATCTGTGGACGGTAGGGGGGCAAATGATGGCTCAGCCTGTGAAACAAAAGAAACAGAGGCAGGAGCTTGGGCTGGGACTATGGTTCTTTCCAGTGCTGGCTATGCTGATGCTGACAGCCTTCACACCACCACCATCACCTGTTGGGAACCGCCTGAGCACCCACATCCGCCATTACAAGATAGCGCCTACATCTGGCCGAGGACAAGTTGTAAACAGGCTAGTGCGCATGCACCAGGTAATTTTCCACCTCAGAGTCTCAGCCTCTCTCGTGGCGGCATCTGGCCTGGTGTGCGGGAGCCAATGGGGAAGCTCCATGTCCCAGGCAAGCGCTGTGACCCATATAAAGGGCGAGTATTCTATTGTTCTGAGTCTCCACTCGTGGCAAGCTTATGCTCTCCCTCTCAAGATGCATTAAAGCTTTTACTGCAGAAGGATCCTATGTGTGCCGCGTCGTTCTTGCTGGCGAGACCGTAGCGCGGGACAATCACCATCACCACCACCACCACCTCCACCTCCACCTCCCATGGCTATGTGAGGACAATAGCAGCCTTCTCATAAGAGCTCTTGGATATCCAGAAAAATAACACAAATGGATAGCATTAACTGATGTAACATGCTCAATAAACAAACATTGATTAGTGATTAGCTTTGCCTCTGTAGCAATTACTGTGGAAACAGGACCCTACAGAGACTCAGGATTTGGAACAAAACTATACTACTGTAAAGATGTACTGAAGAGAAGAAAGTATCACATGTCATCTAGTAGTGGCATCATCCCACTCAGTACCTTGGCACACTGTAACCACACAGTTTTCATGAAGAAGATAATTCAAAGTGCTCATTCTGCAAGCATTGACCTCACATCTACCCAGAAGACAAGACTTTGATGTGATTTGCAGAGGAGGATGTAGTCAAGCTTGTGGTTATGATTGCAGACTCCAGAGTTGCTATGTGCAGAATTGCTATGGACAAAGATATGGGAAGGATTAATTTGTCAAGGCCTCTCAAGAGATTCCAGTATCCACCCATGAAAACAAGTCATTGCAAGTCTCACAATTAACTGGGACTTTACTCTCTTTCTCGACACAAACCAGCAGTACTGTGCTAGGCTGTCTTTTCAATCTTGTACCTTCTGGGTTTGTGACACAGCATCAATAGACCAGAGTGAAGAGTGAACTCTGCAGTGTCAGATCATACAAGGCTTTCAAAGGGAAAGAGAATGCTCACTAGTCTTCTGGCTGGGCTAGGGTTGTCCAGATGCAGCACTAGCTCAATACCGAAGATGAGGATAGTTTAGACATCATTTTGGAGGTCCAGCCAGTGGGGAGTCAATTGTATGGCTGCTTTAGCCAGTTCTAGGTACTGCTGAAAAGTAACCAGTGGGTGGAAGAGTGGGGGGTGGTGGCTGGGCTGTGAAGAGAGCTCAGTTGACCAGAATTTAATTTTGAGAACTCATGTACAACAGAGCCAGGCATGGTACATACACTGGAGAATGGTAGATGGGTGTATTCCTGAATCTAGGTGGCCATCCATCCCAGCATACGTAACAAGCTTTAGACCAGTGAGACACCTTGACTCAAAAAAAAAAAAAAAAAATTCTGGACCCCAGAGGAATGATACCTGAGGTTGTCCTTTGGGCTCCATATATGCACACACCTATATGTGCACCTGCATATGAGACACACACACACACACACAGAGAGAGAGAGAGAGAGAGAGAGAGAGAGAGAGAGAGAGAGAGAGGAGAGAGAGGGAGAGAGATAGTTCTGGAGGCTGGTGGAAGCTAGGAAACAAATAGCACAGTAAGGCTCTTTCTTCTTGTGATCTTCTCGCACTGGAGAGACCAGACACGGGCACGTGCTCTCAGGACCCTTCTAAAGTCTTCTATTCCTATTGGCCTCCCAAATGTTTTCCCTCTGAATGCTGTAACAGTGAGTGGAAGGGGGTTAAAGCAGAACTGGGACAGACAGGAGCCTGATGGGGTTCAGGTGCAAACTCTTTGCTCAGATACTGCTGTGAATAGAATTGTACCCCATCACAAAACTACATGTTGATAGGTTCTGCCTCAGCACCTAACGCTATGGGTGAGCATGCAGAAAGGAAGAAAACAAGAGGAGGGAGAGATGGGAAGAGGAGGTTAAGGAGAGAGGGTGGCAAGGAGGGAAGCAGAACAGCTGTGCATGATGGCTCATGGCTGTAATCTTAGTACTGTGGATACTGAAGTAGGAATATCTCAAGTTTAAGGCCAGTCTGGGTGACAAAGTATAATCCTGTCAAGAGAAAAAAATTAAAGTAAATAAATAAAAAGAGCTGTTAAAGAAATAATGAGTTTTAAATGAGATCAGATGGGTAAGTCATAATCCAGTCCAATTGGTGTCTTTACGTGAAGAAGAGGAAAAGGTGCAGACATGCACGGAGGGCCACAAGAAGATGGTCATCTATAGGCCAAGTCCCCACTTTTCCTTCAGAGGTTGGTTATTTTGGGTTTATAAAATGAATCCCAAGAAGTAGAATTCATCAGAAAAGAACATGGGCTGATGACTACAGAAGCAGCCTAGCCAGGCAGATGCACAGGCACAAGAGACATCAGGGCAACCTTGTGACCACAACAACAACAAAAAAAGCATATGGGCCTAGAACACGGCAGATTCGCCATGAACGACAGCTCTACTTCCTAGATAGCCTCAATAGGACGACTGGAGTCAAACTCTTCCCACGAGGCCTAGGATACTTGACCACAGGTCATAACTGAGCCCAACTGTGGGAGCCTGATAGAGTAAGAAAAAGGAAGTGAGTGAAACCCTTCTCCATGGGCAGACCATGTCCTCTGGGAAGTCTCTCTGCCCGTTGTTAACATTTCTGAGGCTTGTTGCTGAGACCAGGCCCAGTAGAGAATAGTTTAGAGAGGACTGATTACTGCAAGGGACAGAATCCCTAAAGGCCAACCATCTTGCTGTCTGTAGATACCAGGCACCTCCAGGGGGAGTTTCAGCGGTCACAGAATGCCATGCTTTGTTCAGTAACACAAGTTTTAGGTCCATGTACTGTCTGGTTTTGTGTCAACTTGACACAAGCTGGAGTTCTCACAGAGAAAGGAGTTTCAGTTGAGAAAATGTCTCTATGAGATCCAGCTGTAAGGCATTTTCTCAATTAGTGATCAAGGTGGGAGGGCCCCTTTGTGGGTGGTACCATCTATGGGCTGGTAGTCTTGGGCTCTATAAGAAAGCAGGCTGAGCAAGCCAGGAGAAGCAAGCAAGCCAGTAAGTTACATCCCTCCATGGCTTCTGCATCAGCTCCTGCTTCCTGACCTGCTTGAGTTCTTGTCCTGACTTCCTTTGGTGATGAACAGCAGCATGGAAGTGTAAGCTGAATAAACCCTTTCCTCCCCAACTTGCTTCTTGGTCATGGTGTTTGTGCAGGAATAGAAACCCTGACTAAGACAGCCCATCTTCTTAACAACTGGCATTTGATATTTTGTGAACCTCACCTGGATGGGATACAGCTTCTTTCTGAAGAGGGCAGTCTTCCAAGGTGTGAGCTCCTAAGTCTCTTGACTTAGAGCATGGTTTAGTATAGCATTTGCCTGGCATGGGTGAGCCAGCTCCAGTCTCCAGCACCGTAGACTGACTGTATTAATACGACCACAACTTCCTACTATTTATATGCATGTAAAGGTGCATGATATTCCATCAATCATGAATATGTTTTGTTAGAAAATAGATCCTTTCAACCCTGTAGGGAGCAAATGGAATTGTTTGTGCGTACATTGAGGACTGGGCTGTAGCTCGGTTGGCAGGGTACTTGCCTCACATATATGAAGTCCTGGGGTTGATTTGCAACACCACACAAACTGGGCATTATGGTACATGTAAATAACTCTCATTACTTGAAGGAGGGAATCAGGAAAATCCACAGTTCAAGGTCATCCCCAACTACATAGCAAGTTCAAGGTTGTCCTGGAATATATGAGACCGTGTTAGAAAAAGAGAAAAGAAGGAAGGAAGGAAGGATGGAAGGAAGGAAGGAAGGACGGAAGGAAGGAAGGAAGGAAGGACGGAAGGAAGGAAGGAAGGATGGAAGAAAGGAAGGAAGGAAGGAAGGAAGGAAGGATGGAAGGAAGGAAGGATGGAAGGAAGGAAGGAAGGAAGGA
>JADRCH010000875.1:196264-209252 GCA_019843965.1 Rhynchomys soricoides | reverse complement strand
GAGAGAGAGAGAGAGAGAGAGAGAGAGAGAGAGAGAGAGAGAGAGAGAAGTCATTGAGGGAGGAAATGGGAGGAGGCTGATTGGGGGAAGAGAGGGAAGAAAATGGTATAAATGTAGTATTCACATATAAAATTCTAAAATCAATTAAATACAAACGATCGAGGTGATCAAGATCAAGTGTCAAAGTAAATAAACTGGAGGGTAAGTAGAGATATTACCACACACATTGATAAAATTCACAAAATTTGTTAGGTCTTGCCTTAAAAATCACATATTCCAATAAATTGGAAAACTCTAAAATAAAACATATAGATTTCTAGATGTATGTGACTTACTAAAAGTAAATCATCAAGATATAAAAAAATTGAGCAGCTTCGCAGAAAGCAATAAAAATGAAGCATTAATCAAATGTGTACCAATTTAAAAAATTACCAGACCCTCAATGAAATACTAACACAAATGCTTCTCAAACTATTCTATTAAATAGTAAAGGAAGGGTACATTACCAAACTCTTTATGAAGCTAGTATTAGCCTGAAACTAAAACCAGATATAAACAAACTAAAAAATTACTGACCAATCTCCAATATAAATATGTATATATGCAAAATTTCTTTAAAAATCCTTGCAAACTAGATTTAATAATATATCAAAAAAATCACTCTCCATGACCAAGCTGGTTTACTCCAGAGATGTAGTGCTGGTTCAATATGTCAATCAATAAATTTTATAAATTTCACAAATGATCTTTTGGTTTTGATAGAATAAAAAATGTGACATCTTGATAGACATGGAAGGCTTTTGACAAAACCAACATCAATCATGTCATCCCAATGAAACTCATAATATAGGAAGCATATCTCACCATAATAATATAGATGGCAAGTCTATAGCTGACATTATATTAAATGGAGAAAACAAGGGTTCCCACTTTCCTGACTCTTATTCAAGATGGTACAGAAAATCTTAGCTGAACAATATAAAGCAAATGAAAGTAAAGGAAGAAGTCAAAGTATCTCTATTTGCAGATAATATAATTCTATACATCAAAGACTCTAAAGACTCCACCAGAAAATCTAAAGAATGGATAAATACTTTCAACAAAATGGCAGAATACAAAAATGACATATAAAAGTCAGTCGCCTTCTTATAAACCAACGGAAAATATACTGAGAAAAAAATCGTGGAAATAGTCCATCCATAATGCTTTAAAAGTCCAAGCAAAAATTCTCTTGAGTTAAACCTGACCAAGGAAGTGAAAGACCCCTATAATGAAAACTTTAGATACTGAAGAAAGAAATTGAAGAAGACACGAGAAGATGGAACGACCTTGCATGCTCATGGGAAGGCCATACTTCCAAAATTAGTCTACAGATTCAGTGCAATCCCAAGAGAAATTAAGAGGATTGGGGAATATTGTCAAAATACATTACACACATGCATGAAAACACTATAATAAATCCCATTATCTGGTATAATAAATATTAAAACATTTTTGAAAACTTTACCATAGATCCAAGCTGTTTTTAGAAACACACACACACAATTACACACATGCATATCACAAAACTCCAAATCACCAGTCAGGCATATGATGCTCTGCCAGTAATCCCAGCTCTGGTGGGGTGGAGACAGCTGGAACCCTGGGATTTATTGTCAAGACTGCCTAGCCTAAATTATTGATCCCACGTGAGAGACCAGGCTTTTAAAACAAGGTGGCTATTACCTGAGGAACACTACCCAAGGCCACCATTTGGCTAAGAGATGCATGCAAACATACATGAACACACACTACATACAAATGGAACATAATTCAGACTAAAAGCTGTGGCACATGCCAGAACATAGATGCCCCAAGGATCTTACACAAAAAGAAATAACCCAGTTGCTAAGAGGTGAATATTCTATGATTTTATTTGAACAAGGAGACTAGAGACAGTTAGCAATGGAAAGTAGCATGGCAGTTGCCCAGGGCTACGAGAGGGGGAAGTGAAGAGTTAGTATTATTGGGTGTAGAATTTCAGTTTGAAATTCTGGAGATGGATGGGAATCATAATCCCACAATACTGTGAATGTACTTAATGCCACTCAACTATCGACCTAAAAAGATGAAAATGATAGCTTTCATATTATGTATATTTTACAAGAATGATAAATAAAAGGTCCTCCCTCACCATAAAGTGATAGGGAAGGCTAGGCCCTGTATAGCTGCAATGTTAATCTACTTTGGTCAGTTTCTTAACTGTTTCACTGCATTTATATACGTGTATCTTAAAAATAAAGTAACATTAAAATGTCTACTGTACCGGCTGGTTTTGTGTCAACTTGACACAAGCTGGAGTTATCACAGAGAAAGGAGTTTCAGTTGAGAAAATGCCTCCGTGAGATCCAGCTGTAAGACATTTTCTCAATTAGTGATCAAGAGGGGAGGGCCCCTTGTGGGTGGTACCATCTGTGGGCTGGTAGTCTTGGGCTCTATAAGAAAGCCAGCTGAGCAAGCCAAAGAGAGCAAGCCAGTAAGTAACATCCCTCCATGGCCTCTGCGTCAGCTCCTGCTTCCTGACCTGCTTGAGTTCCAGTCCTGGCTTCCTTTGGTGATGAACAGCAGCATGAAGTGTAAGTTCAATAAACCCCTTCTTCCCCAACTTGCTTCATGGTCATGATGTTTGTGCAGAAATAGAAACCCTGACTAAGACATCTACCAAGGTCTTTTCTAAGGTATCTGTTGAAATCTCAAAGGACACTCCTTTGAGTGACTCAAAGGAGTGACTTAGTGCAGTGGAGACAGCTGTTGGCTCTGAAGTGCTGGGAAGAAGGCAGAATCATACTTAAGCCTGCGTGCTCTGCACAGCGCTAACTCCTAGATGGTACTTAATTAGTTTACTTTCCTTTATAAAACTTTACAGAATGAAATTTTATGCCTATCTGTTTGGGTTGATTAATCACATGTACTTTCACAAGAAGTCCAGCATTAGATACTTCCTTCGTCCTCAAATGTCTTTCTTTTAAAGGTATGTCACTGAGTCTACGGTGTGTGAAACCCTTGGCTGCACTGGTGGTGGCCTGCAACATGCAAGGATTTTTTCTTCAATGTTTGTGTCATCTTTGGCTGTGGAGAGATGTTTAAATTCATGCTGGCATAAGAAAATATGCTCAGTGCTTCTTTAGATATTTAGACTAAAGTTTCATGTAACAAACATCAGTTTATTACTCCTAGAATGGCAGGCCACCTCAAGACAGGATAAGCAGTAAACAACACATCACTTGGCATTCAATATTGAGTGACTCAGATTCCAGCTCTGAGTCCCAGATCAATGGAGTGCTAGACAGCATCCTAGAACCTTCATCTGTAAAACTGACTAAATAACACATACCTTTCAAGACTACTGCAAAATTAGGGGTGAAATATGTAAAACTGTGCAGGCCCTGTCACCTAACGGACACTAAATAAACAAACATGAGTTACTATTTCTGTTACTGGTGTTAGTGTTATTAAAGAGCCTATGCAGGATAGGTGACAACAGTAAGTGCACACGGCTAAACTGTTTTATTCCCACATCATTAGGAATAATGAGAGGTTGAGACTAAGACAACTCTAGCAATTAGCATTTTGGGTTGATTTCAATGACACCCTTTTCACTTGGTCTTGCTAACTCTGAATTTTGCTAATATTCAACCCACCTTTTTATCTGTTTTTAAAAACAAAAAATATCATATAAAGTGCAATATTAAGGCAATCTGAGAATTGCTTTTTCTTTTTAAATTATTTATTTGTTTTTAGTATGTATGGGAGTGTGGGGGCACCCTCAGAGACTAGAAGTGTCTGGTTCCCTGGAGCTGGAGTTAGAAGCAGTTGTGAACCTTCCCATGTGGGTGCTTGGAACCAGGCCCTGGTCCTCTTCAATGGCAGTCTGTGCTCTTAACCACTGAGCCATCTCTCCAGCCCATAACTGCTTCTCTTAGTGAAGAAAGGAATACCTGTTTTAAAATTGTATCACACTATCTGGTAAGGACTATCACAAACAATGGGTACTGTTAAAAAAAAACACAATAGGTTGTATCTTGAGAAACTTGAAGGTATTGTCATCCAGGTCTTTCACTTGTTTGGTTAGAGTTACCCCAAGATATTTTATATTATTTGTGGATATTGTGAAGGGAGTTGTTTCCCTAATTTCTTTCTTAGCCTGCTTATCATTTGTATAAAGCAAGGCTACTGATTTATTTGAGTTAATTTTATATCTGGCCACTTTGCTGAAGTTGGCTATCAACTGGAAAAGTTCTCTGGTAGAGTTTTTGGGGTCTCTTATGTATACTATCGTATCATTTGCAAATAGTGATACCTTTACTTCTTCTTTGCCAATGTGTATCCCCTTGATCTCTTTTTGTTGTCTTATTGTTCTATCTAGCACTTTGAGAACTATATTGAATAGATACTGAGAAAGTGGGCATCCTTGTCTTGTCCCTGATTTTAGTGGGATTGCTTCAAAGAAGGTCTCAGAAAATGGAGAGATCTCCCATGCTAATGGATTGGCACAATTAAGATAGTAAAAATGGCCATTGTACCAAAGGCAATCTACAGATTCAATGCAATCCCCATCAAAATCCCAACACAATTCTTCAAAGACATGGAAAGAGCAATTCTCAAATTCATCTGGAAAGGCAAAAAACACAGAATAGAGAAAATAACCTTTTTTTGGTTTTGGATATTTACTTTATTTACATTTCAAATGTTTTCCCCTTTGGAAGCCCCCTATCCCATCCCCCTGCCTTTATGAGGGTGCTCCCCCACCCACTCACCCACTCCCATCTTCCCTCCCTAGCATTCCTACATTGGGGCATCAAACAATTCTTAACAATAAAAGAACAGCTTGGGGAATCACCATCCCTTACCTCAAGCTTTACTACAGAGCGATAGTGACAAAAACTACATGATATTGGTACAGAGATAGATGTGTTGATCAATGGAATAGAATTGAAGACCCAGAAATAAAACCACACACTTACAGGCACTTGATCATTGACAAAGAAGCCAAACATATACATGGAAAAAGAAAGCATTCTCAACATATGGTGCTAGTCTAACTGGCTGTCAGTATGTAGAAAAATGAAAATAGAACCATATTTGTCACTTTGCATAAAGCTCAAGTCCAAGTGGATCAAGGACCTCAACATAAAACCAGATACACTGAATCTAATAGAAGAGAAAGTGGGAAAGAGTCTTGTACTCATTGGCACAGAGGGAAATTTCCTAAACAGAGCTCCAATGGCTCAAGCTCTAAGATTAAGAAGTGATAAATTGGACCTCATGAAACTGGAGAGCTTCTGTAAGGTAAAGGATATAGCCAATATGACAAATCGGGAAATCGGTGGCTGGGGACCTCAGCCTGGGCCACAGGGCTTCATAGCCAAATAGCACCATAAGAAAGCTAGCCTCCTAGGAGTGTGGACAAGCCTGTGAGTGGGGGGTAAGACCAGTACCTCTTCTCAGAGGGACCCATCTGGAATTCCCAGGACACAGGGACTGAGGAGTGGTCTTCTGGTTTCCTTCTATGGCCAGGGAGCTGATCTTTTGACAAAGGGCTCCAAACTCAGTGCCAGGAGAGAGTTGGTCTCCCAGGAGTGCAGAAACACCTTCGAGCACAGGCAAGACCACCACTTCTGTTAAAATTCCTGGATCAAGAGGATCCTTGCAGAGCCATCAGGTCACAGGAAACAAGGAACAGCTGGGGACAGAATCTTTCTGGTTTCTGTCTGCACCCTAGAGCTGACCCTGTACCACAGCTCTCCAAACTCAAATTCCTCCCAGAGAAAGCTGGTCTCTAAAGAGTACTGATGAAGAGGCTTGCAGGAGGGACAAGCCACACTGAGAGAGAGCAAAACCAGCTAACACCAGAGATAACCAGATGACAAAAAGCAAGGACAAGAACATAAGGAACAGAAACCAAGACAACTTGGCATCATCAGAACCCAGTTCTCCCACCACAGCAAGCCCCAGATACCCCAACACACCAGAAAAGCAAGACTAAGATTTAACATCACATCTCATGATGATGATAGA
This sequence comes from Rhynchomys soricoides, assembly GCA_019843965.1. Classification (NCBI taxonomy): domain Eukaryota; kingdom Metazoa; phylum Chordata; class Mammalia; order Rodentia; family Muridae; genus Rhynchomys; species Rhynchomys soricoides. The sequence goes on along the minus strand of JADRCH010000875.1, from coordinate 203,195 downwards.
AGACTTTAAGAAGGAAATAAATAACTCTCTTAAAGAAATACAAGAGAACACAGGTAAACAGCTAGAAGTCCTTAAAGAGGAAACACAAAAATACCTTAAAGAATTACAGGGAAACACAATCAAACAGTCAGGCTTACAGGAAAACACAATCAAACAGGGGAAGGTAATGAACAAAACCATTTAGGATCTAAAAATGGAAATAGAAACAATAAAGAAATCACAAAGGGAGACAACACTGGAGATAGAAACCCTAGGAAAAAGATCAGGAGTCATAGATGCAAGTGTCACCAACAGAATACAAGAGATAGAAGAGAGAATCTCAGGTGCAGAAGATACCATAGAAAACATTGGCACAACAGTCAAAGAAAATTCAAAATGCAAAAAGCTCCTAACCCAAAACATCCAGGAAATCCAGGACACAATGAGAAGACCAAACCTAAGGATAATAGGTATAGAAGAGATTGAAGATTCCTAAATTAAAAGGACAGTAAATGTCTTCAACAAAATTATAGAAGAAAACTTCCCTACCCTAAAGAAAGAGATGAACATAAACATTCAAGAAGCCTACAGAATTCCAAATACATTGGACCAGAAAAGAAATTCTTCCTGTCTCATTATAGTTAAAACACAAAATGCACAAAACAAGAAAAGAATATTAAAAGCAGGAAGGGAAAAAGGTCAAGTAACATATAAAGGCAAACCTATCAGAAATACACCAGACTTATTACAAGAGACTATGAAAGCTAGAAGATCCTGAGCAGATCTCATACAGACCATAAGAGAACACAACTGTCAGCCCAGGCTACTATACCCAGCAAAACGCTCAATTACCATAGATGGTGAAACCAAGATATTCTATGACAAAACCCAATTTACACAATATCGTTCCACAAACCCAGCCCTACAAAGAATTATAGATGGAATACGCCAACACAAGAAGGGAAATTACACCCTAGAAAAAGCGAGAAAGTAATCTTTCAACAAACTCAAATGAAGATAGCCACACAAAAATAAAAATAACACTGAAAATAACAGGAAGCAATAATCACTATTCCTTAATATCTCTTAACATCGATGGACTCAATAACCCAATAAAAAGACAGAGACTAACAGACTGGATACAAAAACAGGATCCAGAATTTTGCTGCATACAGGAAACGCACCTCCATGTTAAAGAAAAACACTATCTCAGAGCAAACGGCTGGAAAACAATCTTCCAAGCACATGGTACCAAGAAACAGGCTGGAGTAGCCATTCTAATATCAGATAAAATCGACTTTCAACCATCAGATAAAATCTACCTTCAACCAAAAGTCATCAAAAAAAAAGATAAGGAAGGACACTTCATACTCAGAGAAATAATCTACTAACAAGAACTCTCAATTCTGAACATCTATGCTCCAAATGCAAGGGCAACCACATTCATAAAAGAAACTTTGCTAAAGCTCAATGCACACATTGCACCTCACACAATAATAGTGGGAGACTTTAACACTCCAATCTCAGTAATGGGCAGATCTTGGAAGCACAAACTAAAGGGAGACAACATGAAACTAATGGATGTTACGGACCAAATGGATTTAACAGTTATCTATAGAATATTTCATCCTAAATCAAAAGAATATACCTTCTTCTCAGCACTTCATGGTACCTTCTCCAAAATTGGCCATATAATTGGTCACAAAACAAACCTCAACAGATATAAGAAGATTGAAATAATTCCATGCCTCCTATCAGATCACTATGGATTAAGGCTGGTCTTCAATGGCAACAACAACAATAGAAAGCCCACATACACATGGAAGCTGAACAATGCTCTACTCAATGATAACTTGGTCAAGGAAGAAATAAAGAAAAAAATTAAAGACTTCCTAGAATTTAATGAAAATGAAAGTACAACTTACCCAAACTTATGGGACACAATGAAAGCATTGTTAAGAGGAAAACTCATAGCTCTGAGTGCCTCCAAAAAGAAACTGGTGAGAGCATATACTAGCAGCTTAAGAGCACACCTGAAAGATCTAGAACAAATAGAAGCTAATAAACCCAAGAAGAGTAGAAGGCAGGAAATAATTAAACACAGGGCTAAAATCAACCAAGTAGAAACAAAAAGAACTATACAAAGAATCAAAAAAACAAGGAGCTGTTTTTTTGAGAAAATCAACATGATAGACAAACCCTTAGCCAGACTAACCAGAGGGCACAGAGACAGTATCCAAATTATCAAAATCAGAAATGAAAAGGGAGATATAACAAGAGAAACTGAGGAAATTCAAAAAATCATCAGATCCTACTACAAAAGCCTATATTCAACAAAATTGGAAAATCTGGGTGAAATGGACAAGTTTCTAGACAGATACCAAATACCAAAGTTAAGTCAGGATCAGATAAACCATCTAAACACTTCCATAACTCCTAAAGAAATAGAAGCAGTCATTAAAAGTCTCCCAACCAAAAAAAGCCCAGAACCAGATGGATTCAGTGCAGAATTCTATCAGACCTTCAAAGAAGACCTAACACCAATACTCTTCAATCTATTCTGCAAAATAGAAACAGAAAGAACATTACCTAATTCATTCTATGTGGCCACAGTTACACTGATACCAAAACTACACAAAGACTCAACAAAGAAAGAAAACTTCAGCCGGGCAGTGGTGGCACATGCCTTTAATCCCAGCACTCGGGAGGCAGAGGCAGGTGAATTTCTAAGTTCGAGGCCAGCCTGGTCTACAGAGTGAGTTCCAGGACAGCCAGGGCTACACAGAGAAACCCTGTCTCGAAAAACCATAAAAAAAAAAAAAAGAAAGAAAGAAAGAAAAAGAAAACTTCAGATCAGTTTCCATTATGAATTTCGATGCAAAAATACTCAATAAAATTCTTGCAAAGCGAATCCATGATCATTCAGCACGATCAAGTAGGCGTCATCCCAGGGATGCAGGGATGGTTCAAAACCCAGAAACCCATCAATGTAATCTACTACATAAACAAACTCAACGAAAAAAACCACATGGTCGTTTCGTTAGACGAGGGAAAGCATTTGAAAAAATTCAACATCCCTTCATGATAAAAGTCTTGGAAAGATCAGGAATTCAAGGAGCATACCTAAACATAGTAAAAGCAATATCAGCAAACCAGTGGCCAACATCAAACTAAATGGAGAGAAACTCAAAGCAATCCCACTAAAATCAGGGACTAGGCAAGGCTGTCCACTCTCTCCCAATCTATTCAATATAGTACTTGAAGTTCTAGCTAGAGCAATCAGGCAACAAAAGGAGGTCAAAGGGATACAAATTGGAAAGGAGGAAATCAAAATATCACAATTTGCAGATGATATGATGGTATACTTAAGTGACCCAAAACACTCTACCAGAGAACTGCTAGTTCTGATAAACAACATCATCAATGTGGCTGGATATAAAATTAACTGAAACAAATCAGTAGCCTTCCTATACTCAAATGATAAACAGGCTGAAAAAGAAATTAGAGAAATGACACCCTGCACAATAGTCACAAACAATATAAAGTATCTTGGTGTGACTGTATGTCAAGAACTTCAAGTTTCTGAAGAAAAAAATAGAAGAAGACCTAAGGAGATGGAAAGACCTCCCATGCTCATGGATTGGCAGGATTAATATAGTAAAAATGGCCATCTTACCAAAAGCAATCTACAGATCTAGTGCCATCCCCATCAAAATTCCAACTAATTTCTTCATAGACTTAAAAAGAGCAATTCTCAAATTCACTTGGAATCACAAATTATCCAGGATAGCAAAAACTATTCTCAACAATAAAAGAACTTCTGGGGGACTCAGCCTCCCTGACCTCAAGCTGTACTACAGAGCAGTAGTGATAAAATCTGCATGATATTGGTACAGTGACAGGCAGGTAGATCAATGGAATAGAATTGAAGACACAGAAATGAACCCACACACCTACAGTCACTTGATCTTTGACAAAGGAGCTAAAACCATCCAGTGCAAGAAGACAGCATTTTCAACAAATGGTGCTGGCTCAACTGGAGGTCAACATGTAAAAGAATGCAAATTGATCCCTTCCTATCTCCCTGTACAAAGCTCAAGTCCAACTGGATCAAGAACCTCCACATAAAACCAGATACACTGAATCTAATAGAAGAGAAAGTGGGAAAAAGTCTTGAACACATGGGCACAGGGGAAAAGTTCCTGAACAGAACACCAATGGCTTGTGCTCTAAGATCAAGAATCGACAAATGGGACCTCATAAAATTGCAAAGCTTCTGTAAGGCAAAGGATACTGTCAATAGGACCAAATGGCAACCAACAGATTGGGAAAAGATCTTTACCAATCCTATGTTTGATAAAAGGCTAATATCCAATATATACAAAGAACTCAAGAAGTTAGACTCCAGAAAAACAAATAACCCTATCAAAAAATGGAGAACAGAGCTAAACAGAGAATTCTCGACTGAGGAAACTCGAAGGGCTGAAAAGCACCTAAAGAAATGTTCAACATCCTTAGTCATCAGGGAAGTGCAAATCAAAACAACCATAAGATTCCACCTCACACCAGTCAGAATGGCTAAGATCAAAAACTCAGGTGACAGCAGATGCTGGCGAGTATGTGGAGAAAGAGGAACACTCCTTCATTGCTGGTGGGATTGCAAGCTGATACAACCACTCTGGAAATCAGTTTGGCCCACCCTCAGAAAATTGGACATAATACTACCTGAGGACCCAGTTATATCACTCCTGGGCATATCCCAGGAGATGCTCCAATATGTAATAAAGACACACGCTCTACTATGTTCATAGCAGCCATATTTTAAATAGCCAGAAGCTAGAAACAACCCAGATGTCCTTCAACACAGGAATGGATACAGAAAATGTGGTACATTTACCCAACTGAATACTACTCAGTTATTAAAAACAATGACTTCATGAAATTCTCAGGCAAATAGATGGAACTTGAAAATATCATCCTTAGTGAGGTAACTCAGTCACAAAAGAACAAACATGGTATGTACTTACTGTAAATGGATATTAGCCCAAAAGTTCAAAACACCCGTGATTCAATTCACAGCAACTGTTGGGCAGAGTGTGGGGTCCCAGATGGAGGAGTTGGAGAAGGGACTGAAGGAGCTGAGGGAGTTTGCAGCCCCATAGGGAGGTAGCAACAGTGTCAATTGGTCAGGACTCTTGGTGTTCCTAGAGTCTGGGCCACCAACCAAAGAATGTATATGTAGAAGGCCATGGGATTGACACATAAGTGGCTAAGAAGGGCCTTGTTGGCCATCAGTGGGAGGAGAGGCACTTGGGTCTGAGAGTGTCAGATGCCCCAGTATAGGGGAATGCCTGGGAGGAAAGTTGGGAGTGGGTTGGTGGGGGAATACCCTCATAGAGACAGGGGGAGGGGGATGGGATAGGAAGTTTCCAAAGGGGAGACCTGGAAAGGGGAAAACATTTGAAATGTAAATAAAGTATTAAATAATAAAAAGAACTCAAGAAGCTAAACAAACAAAAAACAAAAAACAAAACAAAACAAAACAAAACAACCCAACCAATCAAACAAACAAACAAAGAAAAAAAAACCCAAAACAACCCAATCAAAAAATGGGATATAAAACTAAACTAAGAATTCCTGAGGAATCTCAAATGGCTGAGAAACACCTAAAGAAATGTCTGAAGTCCTTAGTGATCAGAGAAATGCAAATAAAAATGACCCTGAGATTCCACCTTACACCATTCAGAATGCCTAATATCAAAACCTCAGGAGACAGCACATGTTGGCAAGGATGTGGAGAAAAAGGAACACTCTTCCATTGCTTGTGGGATTGCAAACTGGTACAACCACTCTGGAAATCAGTCTGGAGGTTCCTGAGAAGACTGGAAATAGATCTACCTGAAGACCCAGCAATATCACTCTTGGGAATATACCCAAAAGATGCCCCACCATGCCACATGGGCTCATGTTCCACTATGTTCATAGTGGCCTTGTTTGTGATAGCCAGAAGCTGGAAACAACCCAGATGTCCAACGACAGAAAAATGGATACAGAAAATGTGATTCATTTACACAATGAAATACTACTCAACTATTAGGTATGAGGACATTCTGAGTTTTGCAGGCAAATGGATGGAATGAGAAAATATCATCCTGAGTGAGGTAACTAAGACCCAAAAGGACATACATCATATGTACTCACTAATATGTGGATATTAGCCCAAAAAAGTACAGAATATCCAAGATACAGTGTACAGAACTCAAAAAAGTCAACAAGCTGAAGAGTCCAGGTGAGGATGCCTCAGTCCCACTTGGGTGGGAGAAGAAAGCAATCACAAGGGCGAAGGGAGGGACCTGGGAGGGAAGGTGAACTGGGGGGCAGGGGAACATGATCTGGTATTGGGTGGGGAAAAAGGACTGAAGCCCTGAGGGGCAGCCGAAAGAATGGAAACAGGCAACCTCTGGAGGTACGAGGTTGGGGGGACCCCCAGAATGTACCAGAGACCTGGGAGGTGAGAGACTCTCAGGACTCAAAAGGAGGGACCTTAGATGAAATGCCCTACATTGGAGAGAGGGAACTTATAGAGCCCACTTCCAGCAGAAAATTAGGGCATCAAGTGAGGGATGGGGTCGCCATCCCACAGTCAAAACTCTAACCTGTAATTGTTCCTGTCTGAAAGAACTGCAGGGATGGAAACGGAGAGGAGCCTGAGGAAAAGAAGCTCCAGGGACAGGCCTAAAGTGGGATCCAGCTCAAGGGGATGTCCCAAGGCCTGACACTATTACTGAGGCTATGGATTGCTCACAAAAAGGGACCTATCATGGCTGGCCTCTGAAAGACCCCACAAGCAGCTAAAAGAGTCAGATGCAGATATTTGCACCGAATCGATGGACAGAAGCTGCTGACCCCTGCAGTTGAATCAGGGAAAAGCTGGAGGAAGCAGGGGAGGAGG
>JADRCH010000875.1:174076-196254 GCA_019843965.1 Rhynchomys soricoides | reverse complement strand
GGGAGTTTAGATGTCTGGTGTGATGGGTGGTGGGGACATCCTTGTAGAGACAGGGGGCAGGAAAGGAGGTTTGGGATGTGAGGGTGGACTGGGAGGGGAATAAAATCTGGTGTATAAATAAATAAATAAATAATAAAAATACAGGTTGTGATTTAGCAATTAAGAGCTAGAAGACATGTACAGTGCAACAGATGTCCCTCCAACTGTCCTCAGCCTTCTGTCAGATTTGCATTAGATGGAGTAATGGCTCTCAGGTGGGATGTTATCAAAGATTGGACATGATATTGCCCACAAAGTTTGCAGAGCAAATACATGTTGTCCCAAATTGTTATATATTCTTCAAGCCTGTGACTTTCCCTAAATGATTTTTACTGTTCGTTCCAATTTGTTGTCTATGCTGTGATAAACAGCGCAATCAAAACCAACTTGAGGGTTTTATTTATTCTGTGTCACAACTTATAGTCTATTATGAAGGGAAATCAGGGGAATAACCCTGGCAAGTAGGAACCTAGAAGCAGGAATTATAACGGAGACCATGAAGGAATGCTGTTTACTTGCTTGCTCCCTATCTTAGTCGGGGTTTCTATTCCTGCACAAACACCATGACCAAGAGGCAAGTTGGGGAGGAAAGGGTTTATTCAGCTTACACTTCCAACTGCTGTTCATCACCAGAGGAAGTCAGGACTGGAACTCAACCAGGGCAGGAAGCAGAAGCTGATGCAGAGGCCATGGAGGGTTGTTCCTTACTGGCTTGCTTCCCCTGGCTTGCTCAGCTGGCTTTCTTATAGAGCCCAAGACTACCAGCCCACAGATGGTACCACCCACAAGGGGCCCTCCCTCCTTGATCACTAATTGAGAAAATGCCTTACACCTGGATCTCATGGAGGCATCTTCTCAACTGAAATTCCTTTCTCTGTGATAACTCCAACTTGTGTCAAGTTGACACAAAACCAGCCAGTACACTCCCCATGGTTGGCTCAGCTTGTTATTTTTCATACGGCCAAGGACTACCTACCCAGAGGTTACATTACCCACAATTTGTTGGGATTCTCACATCAATAATTAATCAAGAAAATACCCAACATATTTGCCCACAGGCCAGTCTGATAAAGGCCTTTTCTCAATTAAGAAGTCCTCTTTGAAGATGAGCCTCACTTGTGTAAGGTTGAAAATAAAAAACAAAACAAAACTAAACAGCCCAACAACAAGAAAAGAAAAACCCAACATGCTGTTTTCTGACATTTCCTGTACTTCACTTCCCCTAGAAAGAGTGGGGCCCTAAAGCTTCTGAATTCTGTTGGGCTGTACTTAAGGACACTAATACATTTACACACCTTTCTTCCAGTTAATTTATTTTAGACATTTTATTCAAGTAAACCTTCAGAGGGCCCCCTATCATATTCTACCCTGCCCTACTGTACATCAGCTCAGTGGCTTACCAATGGCCAAGTTTTAGTGCAGTGGTTTTTTTTTTTTTTACTTTTAAAGTTTGGGGGTGCAGTGTTTCTGAACAGAAAGAACTACAGTAAGTCCGTTATTAGACAAGGGCTTTGAGAATAGGTTTGATAATATTTCTTTTTTATAAAGAACGCTTTTAAAGACTCATTTATTTATTTTATGCATATGAGTACACTGTAGTTGTCTTCAGACACACCAGAAGAGGAAACTGGATCACATTATAGATGGTTGTGAGCCACCATATGGTTGCTGGGAATTGAACTTAGGACCTCTGCTCGCTTACTCTGGTCCTGCTTGGCCCAAAGATTTTATTTATTATTATCTGTAAGTACACTGTATCTGTCCTCAGACACCCCAGGGCATCAGATCTCATTACAGATGGTTGTGAGCCACCATGTGGTTTCTGGGAATTGAACTCAGGACCTCTGGAAGAGAAGTCAGTGCTCCTAACCCCTGAGCCATTTCTCCAGCCTTTGATAATGTTTCTTAATGAATCCATCCTAAAATTACAGGGTAAAACAACACTTGCTTTCAAAACTTAAACAGTTGTGAAGCCGTTCAATAACAACTAATATTTCATTCACGGTTTGTCAAATTGCTTGTGCATGTCTTGTGCTGCCATGTTTAAAAGAAGAAAAGGTGTTTATACTTCCATGAAAGTTGTAATACATTTTTTGAACTGAAGTTCTAGTGATGACTGTATTCATCAGACTTCAAGGCAAGGGAAAAGGAGACGCATACCTTTCAAATTGTTTTTAATACTACAACTAAGGAGCTTTTGTTTAGAAATTATTAACATATTCCAAGAAAAGATTCTAATGGACTTCAGTGAGTGTTCTCTAAGAAATGGGGAGTCCCATTAAAGTCATAAGCTCATGGATGGATGTCAGCATTTTACAGAACCTGTCGGCATAAAAATATATTCTAGTGATAAAGTGTATGTCATTATCAGGTGAGTATTTGCAACTGAGTCATGTTTTGGCTGTAAAGTAAGCAAAATAATTAAGAATCCTGTTGTAGCCAGGTGAAGTGGCGCACGCCTTTAATCCTAGCACTTCAGAATCAGAGGCAGATGGATCTCTGAGTTTGAGGCAACCACACTCTACAAAGCGAGTTCCAGAAAGTCAAAGCTGCACAGTGAAATCCTGTCTTGGAAAAAAGAATCCTGGTGCAATAAAGTGTTTAATCAGGGACAGCAAGGTGGCTCAGCTAAAGCCATTTGCCACCAAGTCTAATGACATGAGTTCAACTCCTGGGACACATATGGTAGAAAGAGAGAACTAAGTTCTTCAACTTGTCTTCTGGTCTCAACATGCACTTCTGAGGTTTACACACACATACACAGACACAGACACACACACACACACACACAGAGACTCACATGTATGCACACACAAGTACAATTAAATTGGAGCATAGATCCATAGAAATATGAAATGGATAACCAAACAAATGAAATAAAGAGAAGAGTCAACATAAAAAGAGAATAACAAGGAATGAGTGAAAGCAATGTTTGAAGAAACTATGTCAGAATGTTTCAGACTACAAACAAATCATGAGTCATATATAAACAAAACTAAAAGTCCAAACTGAGCTGCTTTTTTCAGAGAAATAACAGAACAAACAAAAGGCTCCAAGTAAGTACATCTATTACAAAATGTGGGAAGCAGGAAGTAACGGGATGACTAAGGGAGGAACAACAGCTGACCTGAATGTATTCGTTGGTAGGCAATCTTTTGCTTGCTCTTTTACCTTCTGTTCCTTTCTACTCTCTACTTTACTTTTAGTAATATTTGTATTTTACCTTGTTCAGCAGAGATTTGTCCAGTTTTTTAAAATTATTTTTAAATATACCTGCATTTGAGAGCTGGAGAAATGACTAAAAAATTAAGAACAGTTGCTGATCTTTCAGAGGACCTGTGTTCTGTTCTCAGTACCCAAGTCAAGAAGCTCAATAGTTTGTCCTTGTGATGATCAACAATGACTATATCCTATGACCCCTGTGAGAAGACAATATTGTTTTTCCTCTCCTAAAGTTTACTCATTAGGAAGAAGCGTCTAATGTCAAGTCACTACAAAGGTTTGCAATGTAGAATGTGATCCCAACTAAATTATTTTGGACATTTAACTCTGGAAACACCTTCAATAATGTCAGTTTTGGGTACTAACAGAGGTCACTAGAGAGATCATTTAAAAACAAAAGGAGAAAATCCACTTGAGAAAGAATCAATGTAAGGACCTCACAATGAAACTGTTGAAAGTTACTGTACACAGGCATTAAGCATCAATTACGAAATGGGTAAATGTTCAATTTCTGAAGCTTATGCTAGGATCACTGGAAAAAATATTCTTTGGTCAATAATAATGTAGAATCTTATGATTTGAACTCATTTCCCAGTCAATAAAAGCTTGTGGTTTGAACTTGTTTTCTAGTTGGCATGGCCACAGTCTTCAATAGGCCAAAACCAAAAGTCATGGACTTTAGAATGTTTGTAAGAGGCTCAACAATGACAGTAGAAATTATAAAAATACTTATAGCCAATAGTCACATGAAAAGTGAATATAAAACTGGAAACAAAAGTAGAAATTTAATATCATTGAACGAATACAGTATTGCATGTGCTTTATGATACAATGTAGCTAAATTAGTAGATGTATTTATCAACATTATTAAGTTAAACATTGCAAAATAAAATAACTTTAAAATATTTATTTACTTGTGTGGGTGGATGTACCTACTTGCACACATGTGAGTACCACAGTGCACATGAAGAGTCAAGAGGACAACATCCAGAAGTAAGTTCTCTCCTTCCACCATATCTGTTCTGGGGCTAAAACTCAGATCATCAACCCACTGAGATATCTTACTGGCCCTAAATAAATTCGTTAAATCTATATTTATTTCCCTCAAAGTTTCTATACCCAAGTTGACTAGAGAACAAAGCAAAAGATACCATCTTAGTTTGTTTTCTGTAATTATAACCACAAGCCACAGCCTGGGTAATTTTTAAAAGAAAATAGATTTGTTTGACTCATGACTATGGAGAATAGGAGTTTCAAGAACTCAGCAACAGTGTCTGATAAGGGTCTTCTTGCTACATCGTATGATGAGGGGATTACCTAGTGAGACAGAGCAAATGTGATAATGAGGTTTCTCTACTTGTCCTTATAAAGTCACTTGTGCCATCATGGGGATTCTATTCATGATCATATCTAAAGTCAAGTTACTGGGCAGATAATGAATGCACTGAGCAAAAACTCTGATTCTTAGCACACAGGAATAGATGTTTTGTTACTTCAAATAGAAGAAATCTTGCTTCATCAGACCATAAATAGGCTGACCTACGACAAGCAGGGGAAGTGGGTTTCTACCTCTCTTCCTGTGTCCTCTCTTGAAAAGTACTATTGCCCTGTGAATAAAGGGTACTTGCTGTGCACAGGAGGGGAGAGATTGGTCAGGTTTATGTTGGATGCTGCTTAATGTACATCCTTCCTGTAGGTGGCCTCCCAACAGATATCTTCAGAAAGAAATTAAAAAGCAGAGAGCAGTTAAGGTTATTATCTCTGGGTTTTGCCTTTTTTCCCCTCTGGACATCACAGAACATACTAGTTAAGAGACAAGACGGGAGGGCTCTTGGTGATCACCGTTTGACTCTGTGCCACCTCCCTCACCCTGACCTTGTCTAACCATACATGGGCCAGACTCATCTGTATTAATGAATCTTCCCCTATATTCTGATTATCATCTTGACAATTTCCATAAGGTGTAGTAAACAGTCAGCATACAGTGAGTTCTCTTTATACATGGGACTTTGGTTCCAACCCCCCTCATCAATAACACATCTAGGGATGGCCAGGTCTCCTATGTAAAATTGTGTAATAATAGCATAGAACCAAGGCACATCCTCCTTACATTGTAAAGCAGTTTAGATGTTTTACAATATTCAATGCAATGTTGATTCTAAGAAAACACATCAGATTATTGAATTATTAGGAAATCAAGAGAAGCATATAGATATCTGCATGTTTAGTACAGAAATAGCATTTTTTCAATAATCTCTTCTTCCTCCTTCTACTCTCTCCTTCCATTTTTCCTCATCTATATCCTTCTACATCTCCTTTGCCTTTCCATTTCTTTTTTCTATGAGGACAGTGATGTATTAAAATAGACTCTCACATGTAGACCAGGTAGTCTTGAATTGAAAATTCTCCTACCTCTACCTCTTGAAGGCTGGGATTATAGGTGTGTATATCATGCCTAGGTTATTTTGAGCTAAATCCATGGATGTGTAACCCTGAGTTACAAATTAACTGTCTACTGTTTGGAAAATTGCTAAGGTGTACAATATTGAGGAGTAAACTCAGAGAGTACAGCCATGCCTCCACTTCTGTTATCTCCTGGAAGCCCATTACTACAGGGATATAGAGTAAGCATAAGCATTAGTTCTAAAGCAGTCTGTTTCACTTGAGACAATAAGAGGCACCAAAATGACCTAAGGTATTAAAAGCAAATGTATATGCGATAAGTAAAACTAATACTTTTCTAGTAATTAGAACAGAGAGGAAAACAGGGGCATGTACATTGTACTGTGCTTTGTGTAGTGACTATGTTAACGAACAATTCTTTCTTTTTTTTCTACTTTATTTACATTTCCAATGTTTTCCCCTTTCCAGATCTCCCCTTTGGAACCTCCCTATTCCCTCCTCCCTCCCCTGCCACTATGGGGGTATTACCCCACCCACCCACCTATCCACTCTAGTCTTCCCTCCTTGGCATTCTCCTATACTGGGGGATCTAATACCCTCAGGCCCAAGGGCCTTTCCTCCCCCAAGGTCTAACAAGACCCTCCTCTGCTGCATGTGTGACCAGCACCATGGGTCACTCCATGTGTATTCTTTGGTTGGTGGATCAGTCTCCAGGAGTATTGGGGGGTCAGGTCAGTTGCCACTGTTGCTGCCTTTCTGGGGATGCAAACTCCCTCAGCTCCTTCAGTCCCTTCTCCAAGTCCTCCATCTGGGACCTCCCACTCTGCCCTACTGTTGCTGTGAAGTGACTCTTGGGTATTTCGAACTTTAGGGCTAATAAGCACTTAACAGTGAGTACATACCATGTTCATTCTTTTGTGACTGAGTTACCTTGCTCAGGATGATATTTTCAAGATCTATCCACTTGTCTGTGAATTTCATGAAGTCATTGTTTTTAATTGCTGAATAGTATTCCATTGTGTAAATGTACCACATTTTCTGTATCCATTCCTCTGTGGAGGGACATCTGGGTTGTTTCCAGCTTCTGGCTATTATAAATATGGCTGCTACGAACATAGTGGAACACGTGTCTTTATTACAAGTTGGAGCATCTTCTGGGTATATGCCCAGGAGTGGAATAGCTGGGTCCTCAGGTAGTATTATGTTCATTTTTCTGAGGGTCCGCCAAACTGATTTCCAGAGAGGTTGTATCAACTTGCATTCCCACCAGCAATGGAGGAGTGTTCCTCTTGCTCCACATCCTCGCCAACATCTGCTGTCACCTGAGTTTTTTATCTTCGCCATTCTGACTGGTGTGAGGTAAAATCTCAAGGTTGTTTTGATATGCATTTCCCTGATGACTAAAGAAAATTAGAAATGTTGAACATTTCTTTAGGTGCTTCTCGGCCATTCGAGTTTCCTCAGTTGAGAATTCTCTGTTTAGCTCTTCCCATTTTTTGATAGGGTTATTTGGATTTCTGGAGTCTAACTTCTTGAGTTCTTTGTACACATTGGATATTAGCCCTCTATCGGATGTAAGATTGGTAAAGATCTTTCCCCAATCTGTAGGTTGCCATTTCATCCTATTTACAGTGTCCTTTGCCTTACAGAAGCTTTGTAATTTTATGAGGTCCCATCTGTCAATTCTTGATCTTAGAGTGCAAGCCATTGGTGTTCTGTTCAAGAACTTTTCCCCTGTGCCCATGCGTTGGAGACTTTTTCCCCTCTTTCTCTTCTATTTTGATGGGGATTGCATTGAATCTGTAGATTGCTTTCGGCAGGATGGCCAGTTTAACTATATTAATCCTGCCAATCCATGAGCATGGGAGATCTTTCCATCTTCTGAGGTCTTCTTCGATTTCTTTCTTCAGAGACTTGAAGTTCTTGTCATACAGATCTTTCACTAGTTTGGTTAGAGTCACACCAAGATACTTTATATTGTTTGTGACAATTGTGAAGGGTGTCATTTCCCTAATTAGTTTCTCAGCCTGTTTATCCTTCGAGTATAGGAAGGCTACTGATTTGCTTGAGTTAATTTTGTATCTGGCCACTTTGCTGAAGGTGTTTATCAGCTGTAGCAGATCTCTGGTGGGGTTTTTCGGGTCAGTTAAGTATACCATCATATCATCTGCAAATAGTGATATTTTGACTTCTTCCTTTCCTATTTGTATCCCCTTTGACCTCCTTTTGTTGTCTGATTGCTCTAGCTAGAACTTCAAGTACTATATTGAATAGATAGGGAGACAGAGGGCAACCTTTCCTAGTCCCTGATGTTAGTGGGATTGCTTCGAGTTTCTCTCCATTTAGTTTTATGTTGGCTACTGGTTTGCTGTATATCGCTTTTACTATGTTTAGGTATGCTCCTTGAATTCCTGATCTTTCCACGACTTTTATCAGGAAGGAAAGTTGAATTTTGTGAAATGGTTTTTCAGCATCTAACAAAATGACCATGTGATTTTTTTCTTTGAGTTTGTTTATGTAGTGGATTACATTGATGGATTTCTGGGTATTGAACCATCCCTGCATCAATGGTGATCATGGTGAATTGTTGTTTTGATGTGTTCTTGGATTTGGTTTGCAAGAATTTTATTGAGTATTTTTGCATCGATATTCATATGGGAAATTGGTCTGAAGTTTTCTTTTATTGTTGGGTCTTTCTGGGGTTTTGGTATCAGTGTAACTGTGGCCTCATAGAATGAATTGGGTAGTGTTCCTTCTGTTTATATTTTGTGGAATAGATTGAAAAGTATTGGGATTAGCTATTCTTTGAAGTTCTGATAGAATTCTGCACTGAACCTATCTGGTCCTGGGCTTTTTTTTTTTTTTTTTTTTTTTTTTGGTTGGGAGACTTTTAATGACTCCTTCTATTTCTTTAGGGATTATGAGACTGTTTAGATGGTTTATCTGATCCTGATTTAACTTTGGCAATTGGTATCTGTCTAGAAACTTGTCCCTTTCCTCTGGATTTTCTAATTTTGTTGCGTACAGGCTTTTGTATTAGGATCTGATGTTTTTTTAAATTTCCTCAGAATCTGTTGTTATATCTCCCTTGCCCACACTTCTGGGAGGCTTGCTTTCTCCCAGCTCTATTTGGCTATGGAGCCCTGGTGGCCCAGGCAGAGGTCTCCCAACACAGATGGAAACCAGAAGGCTCTTTCCTCCCGGCTGTTCCTCAGTCCCTGTGTCTGGAGCCCTGTGTCACAGGATCTGCTCTCAAGCCACCAAAAGAAACCAGAAGCCCGTTCCTCAGTCCCTGTGTCCTGGGTATTCTAGGTGGGTCCCTCTGAGCAGATAGGCTTGCCTACACTCCTGGAAGGCTAGCTTTCTCCCAGTGCTATTTGGCTATGGAGCTCTGGTGGCCCAGGCAGAGGTCTCCTGCCACAGATGGAAACAGGAAGGCTCCTTCCTCCCGGCTGTTCCTCAGTCCCTGTGTCCCAAGGATTCTGGGTGATTCCCACTGAGCAGTTTTAGTCCTCTTAGCCCCTCTCAAGAGCTTTTCCACACTCCTGGGTGGCTGGCTTCCTCCCTGCACTATTTGGCTATGGAGCCCTGGTGGCCCAGGCAGAGGTCTCCCGCCACAGATGGTCCAGTGTAAATTTTAAAGTATCAAGTATAAAATATTATTTATAACCCTAAGTGTGTAAAATAGCCAAGAACAATATGGCAAGGTTGTGCTACTGTAATATTAAAAAGAAATTGCCAAGTGTAAAGACTGAAGTCAACTGAAAATAGAATATTGAAAAAGACCACACATAAAATAAAACCATCTTATCATTTCCAATGCATGGTGCCCTGCATACTTAGGAGCTGGTAAAATGCTCAGAAGGTAACTGTACTTGCTGCCAAGCTTGACAACCTCAATTTTATTACCAAGATGAACGTGATGAAAGAATTGCCACTTACAAGCTATTCTCTGACTATGTGTGTGCTATGGAATGTGTTACCCCAACACACACACACACACACACACACACACACTAATTGTACTAAAATTTTTAAATAATATTTTTAAACAATGAGATGTGATAGAGTAGTAGATTTTTAAACAATCAACATATGATTGTGCTGTGAGTAGTATTAAATACTATTAAAATATTTAGAAAGAAAATTGTATTTAAGAAAATTTAAGCTACTCATTTTCAGTATTAGACCAGCACCTTCACTTTTAAGAATTTTTTAATAAGTAGTGTTTAAAATGTTTTCTAGTCATGAAAAATCTATTAACTAAAGATTGCTTAAATATATTTTGGTATATCGATGCTGTGAATACTATGTATTCTTACAACAGATAGAGTTCTATATAAGAAAAATCCAAATATCTCACTGCATTATACTGGCATGTTAGAAAACTTTGTTATACTTTACATCATGATAAAAGCATGCATACACATAATATCTGGAAAAATATCATTATAACAATAAGAATTATTTAAAGCAGAGACATGATTAGTGTCTACTGCAAGTTTACTGAATATTGAAGACAAACTAAAACAAAACCATTAAGCTGGAGTCCCTAGAAGTAGATGCCACTGAGGTAGGCACTTGCATGCAACTGATTTATCCAGGAAGCCCTTCCCTGGAAGTCTGTGAGAGTGGGGGAAAGACACTGAAGTGTGGACACAGACAAAGCTCTACAGATGGCAGTTTTGGGCTGCTAAAGTAGCACCTAAGAGATCTAAAAGCTAGGTACTCTGAATTCTTCTGCTGCTCCTAACTGGAAGTGCATTACTCAGCCACAAAACAAGCATCAAATGTGTATATGAACTGAGGACCATGAGGAAATAGACCTGGTTAAGTTAAACTCAAACTAAACTCTAGAGTCAGGAACATGATTTTTAAGAGTCTGTTTCTTTTGTTCAACTTATTTGACATTATGGCAAGACTTGCTTAATCTATTACCAGACAAAGAAGCTAGGAACACCCTTGTGTGGTTCCTGGGCAGAACAGGGGCTTTCTGAGAAATTCCCTTCAATATCCTTTTCCTAAGTTTCAAGTATGAGTGTTTTATAAAGACAGCACTCAGCGTGGACCCCACAATCGGCTACAAATGGAAGCTGCCATGAACCCTGAGTTGAAGTTGGTGAGCAAGTTCTTCATGGCGATTTGGGTCTCTGGAACATTTCTGCTTTTGTTTCTACACCTCTGAAGTAGGCACAGCATCCACCTCCTACTGATTTGCCAGGGTACTGTGAAGATGGCCATGAAGTGCAGTGCAGGAAGAAGTTTTTCAAACTGTATTGTCCTAACTATACCATTACATGTTAACACATCTGTTACAATGGTGGTTTAAAAGAGATATGCTTGGCTTTAGACATGTGAGTAAGAATTAGCAGTTAAGTCTACGTTAAAATTAATAGCGAATGGGCTTGGATGCTGATCAATGCAGGTAGAAACTAAGGCCCAAACTACTGAGTCACCATCTCAAGACCAACATGCCTTTGATTCTGCTATAATTTCTATTTCAATAGCCATTCTCTTTAAAATGTTCCAAATCAACTCCTGGTTTGGATTACCTAAATGAAAATTTTTATTAATAATGTTACTGCCACTACAAAATGTTAAGTGGGTCTTTCACTCCCCATTCACTTATTGTACCTGTTAACTGCACACTTTCACCATTAAACATGAAAGAAAATGAGGAGGAGAATTCTGGAACAGACACTACACACATGAAAACCAGCAGAAATTACACTTTTTCCCCCGACATTAACCTACATTTTTCTTATATCATTATATTATTATTTACAGAGAATAACTATACATGCTACAATGCTTAAAATAAACTGGTGAATTTTAAAATTGCCCATTATGTGTCATAATTTTAAAAATCATAATCTTGAACACTTTACAAAACAGTGCATACAAAAGTTTTGTGCCTTTTAATTCAGTGTATTTGTCCCAAACCTAACAGTATTACAAAGTCAAGTTTTATTATGAACATATTTAAGATGTTTCCAAAAGGAACAAACCCCAAGACTAATTTTTTATTTCCTTTTATTATCCTTTACAGTTAAACCCACTGATGGTTTTTTTACATTTGATAGCTATCATGTTAGAATTGTTGCTGGCCTTACCTTTTTAATTTGTGACATTTGTATTTGAAACTCTGAAGTCTTTTTGAAGTTAAAGGTAATTCCAATTTAAATAGGCAGTATTCTAAAGAGGTAGGCAGAAAACACTGGCTAGTTTTCTGGTTGTAAAACTCTAATGAACCATAAATTATTTAATTTAATAATCAGCATTTGAATGTCAATTCACTTTTTATTTAAGTGAAAAAAATGAGTAGATGTTAGTAGTTTACAATTTAAAGTTGTAATACTTGAAAGTAATGTCTTAATTTATATTTTATTGATTTTGCTAATTTTAGGCTTAATATAGTTTTTTTCCCTCAGACTAAGTTTTCCTTTTCCATAAGCAGAGACAGGAGTCATCAGCCCCAAATTATTCTTAAATACACTTCTACACATGTCTCATTTACAATATGGTTAAACCCTACATAAAGGTTTTATTTATATCAATGTTTGTGTCAAAGAAGTAGTGTAAATTATATAGCAAAAAACTAAAGATGTGATTCATAAGGTAAAATGTGATCATCACTATCAACATGTGTTCTTTTTTTTTTTGTTCTTAAGAGTAAACATTTGAAATGGCCTTTTGTTTCCTTTATCACGATAATGTCATTTTCATTGATGTGTGTCTGAGGCTGTTCAATGTGCTACCCAAGCCATACACTCTCTCACATCTGGGACTGTTACTTAATGCAATTTCCACAATGTTTGTAATAGTCTTGAAACAAAATCTGGGTCAAAATAAATAGTAACATTTATTGAATGTTTAATTGACTTTTAAGGAGAATCCCAGTCTTTTGACACAGTGTTCATTGTTCTTTGAAGAACAGGTAGAAATTCAAATATTTAAAGTATCTTATGTCTCTCAGTCTTAACTGGCAGTGTAAAATGTGATGATATGTTGGAAGATCTGAATGTAGACGAACATATGCAAATCTGATGCTGGGTCATCGTTGTGGTTTGACTTTATAAAATTCCCCATTCTTTTAACACTGGTCTATATGTTTAAAAAAGGATAAGTGACAAAAATGGCCATTTGAAAGACTAACTTCAACTTAAATTAACTGATTTAGGAGAAAAGATTTTTCCCTAGAGCATTTATAATAAAATAAGAAAACATTCATTTTAGATTGTATTTTTTGAAAGAAACTATTTCATACTCATGCTCATCACATAAGCTTAGTGAACCATGGATGGATCCATATTAATATGTTTCTGGATCCCTATTAAAATGTTCAAAAATTAAAATAGCATAAAGTGGAAGTTCTCTATCAATAATATGTTAGATTTTTTTCTGTAATATGAAAATCTACCCTGTAAGTTACTATAGAATACTTTGTTCGTTGGCAGGATTTTAAGATTTTAAAAAATGGAGTTGCCATTTTGGGTCATATCATCATTGGTAGTATCAGCAGTAACAAAATATTTAAAGAGAAACTTAGTAAATTAAAACATTGGCTAGAATATCTGGTTTGACACAGTTGAAAAATACTTATTCAAAAATTGTATTATAAAATCACACACTTGTGCAACAAATATGCTACTTGGAAAACATTATCTTGCACATTAAATAAAATAATTTTAAATGTAACTATGTACAAATCAAAATTATAAGATATTGCTTATAATTAGTTAATTTAGTCATCAGATCAGTCCAGATATAAGTTTGTTGAATAATATATCATAACAATACCTAGAAAGTAACCTCATATGGATGAATGCTCAGAATCATTCAGAATGATTTTTAAAGCAGTTTTAAAATAACCTTCTTCAAAATCAAGATACTAAATACCAGCTTCTAACTAGAAAAAATACTTATGGCTAAGATAGAAATGAGATTCTTTACAGAAACCCTGACTCAGCCTTGGGTTTCATTCCAGGATGTACATCTGTAATTCTTTTTTCAAATCTTACCCAACAATGCCCCAGGTACAGGTGTTTACAGAATATATAAACAGTTGAAGACAATTCTGTGGCTTCAAGAATCAAAGATCTGGATTGGTCCTTTCGCTCTGTCCATGTCTTTGTTGTCTCCAGATGTCATAGCTGAATCATAGAGCAGGAGAAAGTGAGCTTCCCACGTGTGTGGAAAAGCCAGAAAGAGGAGGGCTCCAGACGCAGGAACTGAGGAACAGCCAAGAGGTAAGAGCCTTCCGGTTTCCATCTGTGGGGGGAGACCTCTGCATGGGCCATCAGGGCTCCATAGCCAAACAGTGCCAGGAGAAAGCGAGCTGCCCAGGAGCGAGGACAAGACTGACTGTTCAGAGGGTGCAAACCAGGAATTACCAGGTCACAGAGACTGAAGAACAGGAATCTGGTTTCTTTCGGTGGCTGGAGAGCAGATCCTGTAACACAGGGCTCCATACTCAAATAGTGCCAGGAGAGAGCTGGTATATCAGGAAGGCCAACACACCTTTAAGGACAGGCAAGACCACCACTTCTTTTCAAATTTCCTGGACCAAGAGGGACCCTAGCAGGGCCACCAAGACACAGGAAACAAGGGTCAGCTGGGGATTAGATCCTTCCTGTTTCTGTCTGCACCCCAGAGCTGACCCTGCACCACAACTCTCCAAACCCAAATTCCTCTCAGAGAGAACTGGTCTCTAAGGAGTATTGACACCTAGGCTTTCAGGAAAGACAAGCCACAGTCAGAGAGAGTAAGACCAGCTAACACCAGAGATAACCAGATGGCGAAAGGCAAGGGCAAGAACACAAGGAACAGAAACCAAGACCACTTGGCATCATCAGAACCCAGCTCTCCCACCACAGCCAGCCCTGGATACTGCAACACACCAGAAAAGGAAGACTCAGACTTAAAATAACTTATCAAGAGGATGGTAGAAGATTTTAAGAAGGAAATAAATAACTCCATTAAAGAAATACAAGAGAACACAGGTAAACAACTGGAAGCCTTTAAAGAGGAAACACAAAATTCCCTTAAAGAATTACAGGAAAACACAATCAAATGGGCAGAATTACAGGAAAACACAATCAAATGGGCAGAATTACAGGAAAATACAATCAAACAAATGAACAAAACCATTCAGGAATTAAAAACAGAAATAGAAACAATAAAGAAATCATGAAGGGAGACAACCCTGGAGTTAGAGAACATAGGAAAGAAATCAGGAGTCATAGATGTAAGCATCACCAACAGAATACAAGAGATGGAAGAGAGAATCTCAGGTGCGGAAGATACCATAGAAAACATGGACACAACAGTCAAAGAAAACACAAAATGCAAAAAGCTCCTAATGCAAAACATCCAGGATATCCAGGATAAAATGAGAAGACAGATACTGAGGGTAATAGGTATAGAAGAGAGTGAAGATTCCCAACTTAAAGGACCAGTAAATATCTTCAACATAATTATAGAAGAAAACTTCCCTAACCTAAAGGAAGAGATGAGCATAGATACACAAGAAGCCAACAGAACACCAATAGACTGGACCAGAAAAGAAATTCCTCCAGTCACATTATAGTCAAAACACCAAATACACAAAATAAGGAAAAAATATTAAAAGCAGTAGGGGAAAAAGGTCAAGTAACATATAAAGGCAGACCTATTAGAATTACACCAGACTTCTCACCAGAGACTATGAAAGCTAGAAGATCCTGGGAAGATCTCATACAGACTCTAAGAGAACACAAATGCCAGCCTAGGCTGCTATACCCAGGAAAGCTCTCAATAATCATAGATGGTGAAACCAAAATATTCTATGACAAAACGAAATTTGCACAATATGTCTCCACAAACCCAGCCCTACAAAGAATAATAGATGGAAAACGCCAACTCAAGGAGGGAAACTACAGCCAAGAAAAAGCAAGAAAGTAATTTTTCAACAAATTCAAAAGAAGAAAGCCACACAAATATATAAACTACATCAAAAATAACAGGAAGCAACAATCACTATTCTTTAATATCTCTTAATATCAATAGTCTCAATTCCCCCCCAAAAAAGACATAGACTGACAGACTGGTTCCATAAACAGGACTAAGCATTTTGCTGCATCCAGGAAATGCACCTCCATGTTAAAGACAAACACTACCACAGAGTAAAGGGCTGGAAAACAATTTTCCAGGCAAATGGCCCCATGAAACAGGCTGGAGTAGCCATTCTAATATTGGATAAAATCGACTTTCAACCAAAAGTCATCAAAAAAGATAAGGAAGGACAATACATTCTCATCAAAGGAAAAATCTACCAAGAAGAACTCTCAATTCTGAATGTCTATGCCCCTAACACAAGGGCTCCCACATTCATAAAAGAAACTTTACTGTCAGGAGCCGGGACCTCCACACCGTCCCTGGGAATCTGACATTCCGAGAACCAGCTGTGTTTCTACAAGATAAGCTGTCCTTCCCACCTCCGGGAAATAGATAGACCATAAAACAGTTTGACACCAGATGGTCTGGCTTAATAAAATAATTAAACCATGATAGCTGGGGGGCCATAAGCTTCCTTTCCCCCTCCCCTCTGCATTCGTTTTTTCTTTAAAAGCCACATGTGTCTGGAATAAAGTTGGGACCTTGACAAGACTCTGCTTGGTCCCGCTCTTGTCTCTTGCCCATTTTTCTTTCAGGCTTGGTCCTCCTCGACACCCCACGAATAATGAGCTCCCGCTGGGTGGGGCACTTTACTAAAGCTCAAAGCACACATTGCACCTCACACAATAATAGGGGGAGACTTCAACACCCCACTATCAACAATGGACAGATCTTGGAAACACAAACTAAACAGAGACACAGTGAAGCTAACAGATGCTATGAAACAAATGGATTTAATAGATATCTATAGAACATTTCATCCTGCATCAAAAGAATATACCTTCTTCTCAACACCTCATGGTACCTTCTCCAAAATTGATCATATAATTGGTTACAAAAAAAACCCTCAACAGATATAAGAATATTGAAATAATCCCATGCCTCCTATCAGATCACTACAGAATAAGGCTGGTCTTCAATGGCAACAACAACAACAGAAAACCCACATACACATGGAAGCTGAACAATGCTCTACTCAATGATAACTTGGTCAAGGAAGAAATAAAGAAAGAAATTAAAGACTTCCTAGAATTTAATGAAAATGAAGGTACAATATACCCAAACCTATGGAACACAATAAAAGCAGTGTTAAGAGGAAAACTCATAGCTCTGAATGCCTCCAAATAGAAACTGGTGAGAGCATATACTAGCAGCTTAACTGCACACCTGAAAGTTCTAGAACAAAAAGAAGCTAATACACCCAAGAGGAGTAGAAGACAGGAAATAATCAAATTAAGGGCTGAAATCAACCAAGTGGAAACTAAAAGAACTATACAAAGAATCAACAAAACAAGAAGCTGGTTCTTTGAGAAAATCAACAAGATAGATAAACCCTTAGCCAGACTAACAAGAGGGCACAGAGACAGTGTGCAGATTAACAAAATTAGAAATGAAAGGGGAGATGTAAGAACAGATTCTGAGGAAATAAAAAAAAATTCACCAGATCCTAATACAAAAGCCTATAAGCAACAAAATTGGAAAATCTGGAGGAAATGGACAAGTTTCTAGACAGATACCAATTACCAAAGTTAAGTCAGGATCAGATAAACCATGTAAACAGTCCCATAACCCCTAAAGAAATAGAAGGAGTCATTAAAAGTCTCCCAACCAAAAAAAGCCCAGGACCAGATGGGTTCAGTGCAGAATTCTATCAGACCTTCAAAGAAGACCTAATCCCAATACTCTTCAATCTATTCCACAAAACAGAAACAGAAGGAGCACTACCCAATTCGTTCTATGAGGCCACAGTTACACTGATACCAAAACCTCACAAAGACCCAACAATAAAAGAAAACTTCAGACCAATTTCCCATATGAATATTGATGCAAAAATACTCAATAAAATTCTTGCAAACCGAATCCAAGAACACATCAAAACGATCATTCACCATGGTCAAGTAGACTTCATCCCAGAAATGCAGGGATGGTTCAATACCAGGAAATCCATCAATGTAATCCACTACATAAACAAACTCAAAGAAAAAAACAACATTGTTATTTCATTAGATGCTGAAAAAGCATTTGACAAAGTTCAACATTCCTTCATGATAAAATTCTTGGAAAGATCAGGAATTCAAGGATCATACTTAAACATAGTTAAAGCAATATACATTAAACCAGTGGCCAACAATAAACTAAGTGGAGAGAAACTTGAAGCAATCCCACTAAAATCAGGGACTAGGCAAGGCTACCCTCTCTTTCCCTATCTATTCAATATAGTACCCCCATAGTGCAGGGGGAGGGGGAAAGAATTGGAGAAGTTCCAAGGGGGAGATCTGGAAAGGGGGAAACATTTGAATGTAAATAAAGTATGAAAAAAATAAATACATTTTAAAAAGAACAATAATAAAAAAAATTACAAACAAAAAGGAATCAAAGATCTGTGGCATGTTCATATTCATCTTTCATTGCTGTCAATAAATAACTGTTGATTCATGGTATATTAATTATTCATGGTGTATTAATTAACTAGTTTATAAATAAATCTTGGACAATACATTCCCAAATACATGCTGACACATCATATTGTACACAACAAGCTTAGTGTTTTTTAATTCATGGGATTGCAAGAATTACACATTTCAAGATGAGGGAACACAGAAAAGAAAGATGAAGAAAGATTTTCTTTTCTGTTTGAAAAAGTATATTAGACATCATACTAAATTCTCCAAAGGTGTCGGGTTTGTATATTAAAAATATATGAATCAGGTAGCACAATCTCAGAATAGGCCAGGGAGACACAACTTTTACTGGCTCATGTTTTAAGGTGTCACACTCATGACGTTCATAAGGAGAATTGGTCTGAATGTTCAGGTTTACTCTAAATCTCAGGCTTGATATGATTCTTTCCTTCTGCACAGTCATCTGAACAAAAGGTGACTATTGATCCCAGACTGGAAAATGCTGTTTTGATGTTTATTGATCAAGTCTGTATGAAGGAAATTGTGATTGATAAGTGGAAGACAGTTACGAATTATCACTTCTGGATAATACAAATGAGGAGGTACCTAAGGCAATCACACTAAATAAACATTACAATTACAAATTCATTAAGGTAAGCAAAAAATACACTTAACAAATATGAGTAAGGTGATATTACATAGGGAGGGTGAACACACAAAATGTTATCTTTCAAGTATTCTGATTTTATCGGAGTATAATGTAATAAACACAAAATGATTCAGAATAACAGATATTTTTAAATCATTGCTAGATTTTACATTAAACTGGATTTAATAAGTTATTAAAATTCAAATGCAATATTTTTACCATCGTACATTTTACCAAAAATTAAAATCTGTAAAAATTTGACATCTGATGAAGTCATGTCATGAAACAACACTCATTTTGTTATATTATTAAATCCATATGCTAATTTTCTTTATGAAGTAACAGAAAAGAATTAATATACTTTAATAAGATCATCAAGAAAAGAATGAATGTAAAATGAGTATTTAAATGTGCATGCCCCTAGTAATCCCATTTAATTAGGTGTAATAATATGTTAAAAAGACTATGTCTAGACCATGAAAGCTGTGTGAAGGTATAAGAGCATACACACATTTTCATAGGCTGCCTGCAACATTTATCAACTCAACTTAATTTATCTTTAAAACTTCTCATAAAATAAAGTGGAAAATTCTAGTTATTTGGGAAACATTACAATTGGAGCCATTTAAACTCATTTTTACAATTGTAGTCAAGTTACTTTTTAAAGGTTTTATTTTAGGTCCACCTTAAATCTAATCAACCAGGAAAACATAAAGTACACACTTCTTCAGAAAACCTAGAGAGTCCGGAAGGCAGCCTAAGTATCCATAGAGCACCCTGAACTATCTTTTTAACATCCTATATTTTGTTCTGCAACCTCAGTAGTTCAGGCCATAAAATCTGAGACCCTGGATTCGTCTAACTGCACGGAGCTGGCCATCAAAGTTGTCTTATGTCTCTAGTTGGTTGACACCTCATTTCAGTTCCCACCGCCAGACGCAACACAGTGAAATCCAAGCTGTCTCTAAAATCAGTCTTTATCTAAAATTTACCTCTGCTTTGGAAGAAGGGTTCTCCTTCTGGGGTGCCTGGGGAAAACCGGCATCACCAAGCCTCTTTGGGCTGCAGGCAGGTCTTTCAACCCACTCTGGTCGGTCGAATCTATTAGCCCTGTCCAACACCCGCCGCCTAGCAGGACGCCTTTCTTCTTCACACTTATTTTCTAGATACCTCAGAAAATAAGTCCTACATTACCACAACAGTACACCCCAACCTTCACTAAGCCCTTCCACTCGCCTGTAGGCTCCCCTGTCAAAGTGCCTTTCTTTCCCATCAACAGTAAGGCAATCTGAAATCTGGTCACAGTCTGAGATCACTGGGAGCAGCTCGGCTCCCAAGTCCCTTACAGATTTCCCGCTGAAAGGTATCCCAGTACTGCAGACCGGCCACTCACGAGCTGCAGCAAGCTAAGCCTGGGGCTACAAGAAGAGCGAGCGGGCGCAAGCTCATCGTGCCAGCTGGGCGATCTCAGGAGCTGAGCTCCCTCACCAGCATCTCAAGTCTCTCCGCTTCCGGCTGAAGGCTAAGGATATTGAGGACCCAGCGGCCAATTGACAGAGAGCCTAGAAGGAGGGGGCAGGCGGAAGGTGTGGTCCGCGTGCCCTGAGCCTCTTTCAAGTGACAGGAAAGCCACAGAGCTGCAGGGCTTCAGTACAAAGCAGTACTTGCCTCTGTTGGGGACAGCTGGGTTCCTGATGATTTAAGGATTTAAGGGTTTGTGAACCACTATCGCGACTGCCCGGACAGCTAGAGGCTCTCGTTCAGGAGCTGGGCGCAGAATTCTGCACAGACAGAGCAGCCCAGTATAGGGGCTGTTAGCAACGCCTGGTGCAGGGAGCACAGAGACTCTGGCGCTTGGTTAGGGAGGCAGAGGGGTTCTCCCTGGATGGATGCAAGAACGCCCGCCCAGTGACAGCTCTCAGAAAATTCCTAAGGAAGGTTACTCAGAGTTCTGGGGAGGCACAAGAGCCAAGGCACAGGAGGGGGGTGGGGGAGGAGATCTTATGAAAGGGAAGTGGCCTGAGCCACTGTCTCCTGGTGAACCCTTCCTAGCTTTCCTGGAGATTGAGAAGTTGCCCTGTTGCTGAGAAGGCTAGCCAGATTTCTGGAGTTGGGTGCTTATGGAAAGCTCGGGAGAGCTCAAATTGCGCCAGTGGCAGGACAGTGAGAAAAGAGGCTAATGGTGCTTGGGAATGACTGGGCACCAGGTGTTTAGGAGGCCAGCAGAACTGTGAACTGTGACACTTTAACACCTACTCCAGGGCTAAGGGAGAGAAGACAGAAGAGAGGAAAACCATAAATAACCTGACAAAAGGCAATCTTGGAGGCCAGGTAAGTCTGCAAACCTCAACTGTGAGCCTCAGCCTTTGTGTTTAAAAAGTCTCCTTTGAGGCTTCCTTAAGCTTTAAGACTGAGTGGAAAAACTGAAGGCACAGTGTTCCAGGGTAGACATCTAAATACAGTCCATGAAGATCATTATTGGAATTATTAAAATCTATAATTTAGAGAGGTTAAGGAAGGCAAGGGGTGGAGCTGCAACTGACAACCAAGGCCTAAAATCCAAAATACAACAAATAGAGCTTGAATTGCAGTTTGGGAGAGGGAAGAAAGAAAGAAAGGAAGGAAGGAAGGAAGCAAGCAATAAAGTTGTATTTCCTGTTGCAGCCACAGAGTTCCATAGCCAAATAGCATAGGAGTGTGGACAAGCCCGAGAGTGGAGGTAAGACAGCGCCACTGCTCAGCGGGACCCGACCCGAATCACAGACCAGGGACAGGAGCCCTCCGGTTTATGCCACGCTGCTCCATACCCATAGCAGAGGGAAAGAGCTACTTTCCCAGGAGTGTGGACAAGCCTGTGAGCATGGGGTAAGGCGAGCACCTCTGCTCAGGTTCCTGCCCAGAACTCCCAGGAGTGGACTGAGGAGTGGCCTTCTGGTTTCCTTCTGCGGCCAGCTGATCTCCATACTCAGGAGCCCAGGAGTGCTGACACACCTTCAAGCACAAGCACCATCAAATTCCTGGATCAATCAAGAGGGACCCGTGCAGAGCCCCTGTACCACAGGTCTCCAACCCCCATTCTCAGAGAGAGCTGGTCTCCAAGGAGAACTGACACAAAGTCTCGCAGGAGAGACTGCCCTACCCTGCCCTGACAGCCAGCCTACCCTACCCTGTCAACTCCGGAGGGCAGATGACCTGCCCTGTCCTGATGCCCTGCCTGCACTGTCCAGTCCTGATGGCTGGCCTGCCCTGCCTGCCTTCTTGTCTCTCTCTCTCTCTCTCTCTCTCTCTCTCTCTCTCTCTCTCTCTCT
>JADRCH010000875.1:162201-174066 GCA_019843965.1 Rhynchomys soricoides | reverse complement strand
TCTCTCTCTCTCTCTCTCTCTCTCTCTCTCTCTCTCTCTCTCTCTCTCTTTCTCTCTCTCTCTCACAGCACAGTGGAAAGGACATAGACTTTGCTTTTAAAACAGTTGCTTCTGTTCCCTAATTTCTCAGAGAAAACACTGGGATTCTTGTTTGGAAAAGACCCTGTTGATGCAAAACAGTCTGCTCATCGGGGTTTCTGTTCTGGAAGTAGTCTTTCTTGGTTTCAAGCATCTGCTTACACAGTGCGCGTTGGGAATGGTAATTGGAGACACGCATTCTATTTTGTATGTATATCCATCTTTATTAGCTGTTAAATGTTTTCAGAAAAATTTGACATTTAGTGATTTGTGGTAGTAGATCATTACTTCCTGAACTTGGATTCATTGTCTATGCTTAGTTTCTTAAGCACACCTTTGTATGACTTCGCTCTTTCTCTGTTTCCTACATTGTATTATTAAAAAGATAAAAACTTACATTCTAGAAAGCAAGAAATGTGTAGCTGAAGGAAGTATACAGTACTTGTGTTGAACACTAAGCAAATACTTAGTGAATATCTGTCAAAATGAGAAAAATAAAAAACAGATATGCATGTTTGTTAGTGTCTCTAAGTGCCTTTCTTGCTAGGTCTGGTGGGTACAGTCTAAGTTGGCTGCTTGTTTAACAGCCTGCATCTAGATTTTGACCTTGGTAGGCACTGCTCTGAAAGTACAAGGGAACTCATCTTTGGTCCTGCTTCCCATCAAGGTCTGGCCATACAGGGATCTATTTGAGAAAGTAATAACTGTAACAATTAAAACGGGTCCATCTTATTCTAACACCCATTGATACACTTGAACACCCCACCCTGTCCTGATGGCTGGCCATCCTGCCCTGCCCTTGTCCTGCCCTGCCCTGAGGGCAGGCCATTCTCCCCTGCCCTGCCCTCTTGTGATGGTCAGCTATCCTGCCCTGTCCTGCCCTACTCTGCATTAGGGAGGGTCATGATGTCCTCTAAAATGAGTAAAGACTGAATTTTGACATGTCTTGCTCCAGGAAACAGACTTAAAAACAGTAACTCATCTCTTATAGTAAATGAAAACTTACTTTTAAAAGTACAGAATAATGACTCCAGTCTTCAAAATGAAGTCAGGCAGATTCTTAACATGGAAACAACACTGTGAAAGTACATTGTTTGGCGCCAACTTGGTATTAATTAATCATGATGGATGATCTAAAAAAATAGATGTATTAGTGCCACCGTCCTCACAAGTACAAAGGACAAAGAGCACAGATACAGAAAACATCTAGGAAAAGTCACCTATTAGCGTTGTAAACATTGTTCATTCATGAGTGGCTATGCTAAGCTATCCTCGGAACACGAATTCTATGACTCTGAGCAGCCTGACACAGGGGATAGCCACAGTGGCTTCCATGAAGAACCAGAATGAGTTCATTTTAACTAGCTCTAGCTGTTGTTTGTCTCAGGATTGTGACATCATCATTGTAGTGACTTCCATTCTTTTTCTTATTTCACGCTGTATTTTATTTAAGTTATAAGGATGTTGGGCAGTACTCATAGAGGCCAGGGGAGGGCAGAAAGTCCCAGCAACTGGAATCACAGCACATTGTTAGTTACCATATAAGTTCTGGAAAGGGAACCCAGCAGCCACTGACTTAACTTCTGAGCCATCTCTCTACCCTCTCTTTTTAAATTTAAGTTTAGTTTTATATTTTTGATTAAGATATATTACATCCCTTTCCCTTTCCTTATCTTCCTTCCACGCCTTCTCAAATTCTTCACCTCACACTTCTCCTATGTTAGACATGAATAAGTATGCTCTATCATATGACTGCTCAATGTGGTTTTTGTTGGTTGTATGTCTATGGATTCAGACTTTATCAGTTTGAATTGGAGAGCTAGTTAGAGAGTTTATCTTTGCCTGAAGCTCATACTATCAATTGTTGAAGAATTCTACTTTTTTAATGAGCAATGGGAGTCTTACCCCCTGTGACTAAATCTGCCTTGGACTGGAAACCTTTTCAATATTAGAAAACCTGGGTGTAATATATCTCCTCAATTAAGAACACTGAAGATTCTCTGAGAGCACCTAGTTTCTGTGCCCAGTACATACAACAGCTCAAAAGTGTCTGTAACTCCAGTTCTACAGGCCTGCTACAATCTCCTAACCCCCTCCCGGGCAGATATAAATTCACTGGGCATGAATAAGACAAAACCACATAAACAGTCAAAACACCTTTACACATGAGATAATGACACAAATTCTTCTTGTAACTAGAAAGGAAATGAAAAGAAGAGAAGAGAAAAAAAAAACAACTTTCACCCTAAAACGTATTTTCCACGATGGATATGGTAGTGTATTCTTTTAACACTAGCACTCCAGACACACAGGCAGAAAGACCACACACACACACACACACACACACACACACACACACACATCTGAATAACAGAGAGAAAAAGGAACATTGAAGGTCATTTCAGGTGTTTGCCACTGGGACCCATAAAATCATCTTCATCAATGAATATTGCCAAACATGGTCACGCATGCCATTAATTCCAGGACTTAGGAGGCAAAGGCAGTCTGGCACCCAAGAATTAAAGGCCACTCTTGTCTACCTAGTCTTATTCATAATATATTGATGTCAACCCCCTCTTACTCTAAAGGGGAGTATAATTTTGGAAAGATCTTGTTAGTGTATCAAGAAGCTCTATATATTGGCCAGTGAACCACTTGTACTCTCATATTTTTCTTGTTTTTGATATTTATTTTTAAATTTTACATCCCAATTGTAGCATCCCCTCCTCCAGTTTCCCCCTGTTCACATAGCCCCTCTCTGATCTCCCTCCTATCCTTTCTCTTCTAAGAATGGGGAGCCCCCACCCACGATATCACCCTACCCTGGCACGTCATGTTACTGTAGGAATAGGCACATCTTCTCCCACTGGGAACTGACAAGGTGGCTCAGTTAGGGGGAATAGGTATCAAAGGCAGGCAAAAAAAAAAGGCAGTGGTGGCAAATGCCTTTAATCCCAGCACTTGGGAGGAAGAGACAGATGGTTTTCTGAGTTTGAGGCCAGCGTGGTCTACAAAGTGAGTTCCAGGACAGCCAGGGCTACACAGAGAAATCCTATCTCGAAAAACAAACAAACAAACAAACCAAAAAAAAAAAAAAAACCCAAAAGAACAAACAAAACAAAAGATTTAGGGATATCTCTGCTCCAACAGTTAAGGGACCTGCATAAAGGCCTGTCTTCTCTTCTAGAAACCAAGTCTAATTTTGTAACTTGGACACCATTAAGTACATGTTCATTTCATAGACAGAACGATTTGCAATAGAAGAAGAAGGTGGCACTCTTTTTGAAATCACTGGTTAAAATTTCAGTCCATTGAGATTTAAGCAAGATTAAAAGACATGTCTATGGAATTCTAAAATAGAAATTTCAAAGAAGCATGACTGTAAATGTTTTAGGCATAGGAAACTCTTGTTCAGACATCCTTCACACTTCTTTGTACTCTAACATATGCACATTTGGGGAACCTATCCATCACATGGTATTGTGTTCCAGAATGTCTCCTGCACTTGGTGCTGCCCCTTCATTTGGATTTGCCTTCCCTAGTTACTTCCTATCACCAAACACTGAGTATCTCATTTTGCCTTGGCTGACCATGCAAGCCTCATGACTCTGGTATTTCCAAAATACGAATTTGGTTCAGAATTTGTAAGGTGAGAAGATGATAGTTCAGCATTACTATAATCAATATTGCATTTCTTTCTTTCTTTACATTGTTAGTTTTCAAATTTATTTATCATGACTGGCCATGTATTACAACAGGGCTTCCTTATAGGCATTATGAATGGGAGGACATGGGGTTACTGCATCTCCAGTCATTGTTTTCACTGTGAAAAAGAAAAAACAGAAACATTTTTTAAAAATTACACAAATCTATCTGCCTATATGATGCACTTTTAGGAAAATATGCACCCTTGACTTAGTGTTAAGAACATGGCTGGTAAGACTTCATTTCCTAAGCATCTACTACAAATAATTTCAACATACATTTAGTGGCGTGTGATAAACATAAAGCATTAAAGATAAAATAACAGTTTACAAAACCTGGCTCCAGGGAAAAACATGCCATTCATTTGTGTCCTTCATGTGAACCTTCATTCAGGTGCACATGTATAAACAGACACACACACACACACACACACACACACACACACACATATACATGAAGACAAATAAAAACTATATGTGTAATATATATCACTGAAATGATATATGAAATATTATATATGAAATATATATGAAATCACTGACCAAACTTCAAGAAATGTTGAAAAACGGCATCACCTGGGGCCGGCTATTTGTGCCAGTTCACCAACCAAATATCCAGAAATGTGGAAAAAGGGCATCATCTGGGGCTGACCATTTGAGCAAAATCACTGACCAAACTGCAAGAAATGTTGAAAAATAGAATCACCAGTGGCCGGCTATTTGGGCAAAAATCACTGCCAAGAGTACCAGAAATGTTCAAAAATGGCATCACGAGGGCATGAATTTGAACAAATGCACTTTTCAATGGGTCAAAAATACCTTGTAGCATCTCATAGAGTGATCTGAACACTCTCTTCTGGTTTCCACATGGATTTGTCTCACACACACACACACACACACACACACACACACACACACACACACACAGGTTTTAAAAGATCAGTTGTGAATGAAAAGAATAGGTTGGATATCAGAAAAACTCATGTTTTATTTAACTGCAATTCAATTGTTCAACTACTAATTTGGAAGTGAAATACTTCACACCACTTCTCAGTAAATATCACAAAACAATATACAAGTGAACTCACATTACCCCACACAAGTAGAATAAGAAAACAGATTCTAAAATCATAGACACACTATTAAAATGATCTATCTTTGAATCACAGAATGAAAGTATAAAGAGACATAGGCAGAAATTGTCATTGTTTTGTTGAACAATGATAGTTCTTGGAACATTTTAAATGTATTGAAATCAAGTTGTAAATTATATCATATTTTCTAATGGAATATTTTGGTTATTTTCTGGAGTTCTTTAATATCTGTTATTTCAAAATGATTACGTTTATATTTGTGCACTTTAGCTTGCTTGTCAGGGAACATATTAGAAGTATAACTTTTCTCATTACTCCACAAGCTTCTAAACATCAGATGCAACTCATCAAACTTAGCAGCAAGTGTCTGTAACCAGTAAGTGATTTCGGTGGCCCTCATATAGGGCCATATTAAAAAAACCACTTCATACAGTGATTGTGCATGGATGTGAATGTTTTCCATTCCAAGTATAGAAATCAGAGAAAAACTTGTGAGAATCATGTGGGTCTCTGAGGAATTTAATAAGTCACCAAGCTTAGCACCTGCCACCTTTACCCACTAAGTCTTATCTCTGGAGCTCATTGTTTTTCTGATTATGGTTACTTTTTGAAATATACACATATAAAAGAATGAGAGTATCTCTTTGGTGTGGGCTTGCAAACACATTTATCATTCAAACTGTCCTGTGTCGTTGAATTGTTGCATAGCTATACTGTTTCAAGTTTTATAAGGAGATTAACATTTATGGAATATTACTGCAAATGTTATTTGTTCATCAGTGAGAATGCTCAGTGGGAAATTTGCATATGATGTCAAAGGCTGGTAACTTGAACTTGATATTCAGAACCCGTATGGTGAGGGCAGAGATAGCGCTCCACTTAATTATAGTCCAGTCTCTACGTATCTGTCTCAGCGTACACACCCTTAATCACAGCACACATGTAACTATAGAGAAATTTCATTAAATAAAAATATATCCTATTGTAATTATACTTTCTGGCATCTTAGGATGATTCTCTTACAGAGAACTACATCAATAAGAAGTGATCAAAAGTAAAACTATTTGTGATGTAAAACAACAGAAAAATACCCACATGGTAATAATATGTCCTGTAAATGTTAAATGTTGCACATGTAGATTGCGAAATAGTTTATTTCATTATATTTCCATGTGAAGGTAAAAATTCTGCTTTCACTACACACATGAGGCATTTAATGTTCCAATGTCCCCTTCTATAAATCATTTTAACACTGATAATACTAATATGTGATAACTGAACAGAACACATTAGGGGTATATTTTCTACCAGAGCACTAAGGAGGATAGGAGGAGGACACATGAGGTTCATGTTAAATGTAGCCCTGACTAGTTACCGTCATCTAAGCCAGACTGGAATACAGACAAGATCATCTCAGCAGAATTTGTGAAAAGTCAAAAAAGAAAACCAATAGCGGCAACCCACCACCTCATCACTTTTTAAAGATATTACAGCTTGAAATGCATCACCACACGTTATATGATGGTTACAAAACTAATGGGTCACTTAGATTCTGACCATCCCATTCTGTATATTGCAGCAGAAAAGTACCTAGTATTCCAGTGACCTGGGGTGGTATGTGGGGTTGGACAGGGTGGGGGTTGGGTGATACCCATAGGGGCCTCCACCTTCTCAGAGAAAAGGAGGGGAAGATGAAGGTGAGGAGCTATGAGAGGAGGAACTAGGAAAAGAGGGGATCTGATATTGGTATGTAAATAATTATGAAAAATATTTTAATTAATTATATATTTATTTACATCCTACATGCTGTCCCCCTCTCAATTCTCACCTTAAGAGTCCGTCCTCCTATTCCTCCTCCTCTTCTCCTCTGAAAGGTTGGACACTGCCCTGAGGCTGTCACCACCCATCAAATTTCTGCAGAGTTAGATGCAATCTCTTCTACTGTGACCAGAAAAGGCAGTCCTATGTGCTGGAAGCTCCAGTCCAAGACTTGTATGTTCTTTTATTGGTGGCTAGGTCTCTAAGAGCTGCCCAAGGGACCAGGTTAGATACTCTGTTAGTCTTCCTGTGAAGTTTCTATCTCCTTCAGGCCCCTCAATCCTTACCCCAACTCTTCCATAAGAGTCCTTGATCTCCGTTCTATGTTTGCCTGTAGGTCTATTCATCCGTTTCAGTCAGCTGTTGTGCAGAGTCTCTCAGAAGACAGTCATGCTAGGTACCATTCTGGATGCATATCAGAGTCACCAGCATTGTCACCTGGGAGCCTCCCTTTCATCCTAGTCTCTGGGGCTTCCTAGAGATTCCTAACCCACAGCTCCTGCAGCTGGAAATTTTCATTTATTCTCCTGTCCCTCTGGCCCTGTCTCCTGTCTCTCACCACACTGATTACGGCCCTGTCATCCTCTCCTGATCTCCTCTCCCACTCAGGTCCCTTCTTTCATGTACTTCATACTATTCTATTCCCCTTCCAAGTCAGATTCCTGCATCCTCTCTTGGTCATTCTTTCTTGTTTAAGTTCTTTGGGTTTGTGGGTTGGATCATAATTATCCTTTACTTTATGGCTAATATCCACTTATCAGTGAGTGCATACTATGCATGTCCTTTAAAATCTGGGTTACCTTAGACAAGATAATGTTTTCTAGTTCTGTCCATCTGTTTGGAAAATTGATGATGTCCTTGTTTTTAACAGCTTAATAGTATTCTATTCTTCAAATAAACCACACTTTCTGTATCCATTCATGGTTTAAGGGGCATTTGGATTATTTTGAGTTTCTAGCTATAATGAATGAAGCTTCTATGAGCATAGTAGGGCATATGTCCTTGTGGTCTGGTGGAGCATCATTTGGGTACATGCTCAGGGGCAGTATAGCTATGTCTTCAGATAGAGCTATTTTCAATTTTTTGAGGAAGCACCATATTGATTTATAGAGTGCTTGTACAAGTTTGAAGTCCCAACAGCAGTGGCTAAG
This sequence comes from Rhynchomys soricoides, assembly GCA_019843965.1. Lineage (NCBI taxonomy): Eukaryota > Metazoa > Chordata > Mammalia > Rodentia > Muridae > Rhynchomys > Rhynchomys soricoides. The sequence goes on along the minus strand of JADRCH010000875.1, from coordinate 166,221 downwards.
TGTTCCTCATTTTCCGCATACTCACTGGCATGTGTTATCACTTGAGTTTTTGATCTTGGCCATTCTGACAGTTGTAAGGTGGAAGCTCAGAGATTTTTTGGTTTTCATTTCCTTGCTGACTAAGGACTTTGAACATTTCTTTAAATGCTTCTTGGCCATATGCAATTCTTCTGTTGAAAATCTTTGTTCATCTCCTTGCCCCATTTTTAATTTGGGGTGGGGGGATTGTTGGTGTTTATCTTCTTACATTCTTTATACATTTTGGACATTTGCTTTCTATCAGATATAGGGTTGGTGAAGATCCTTTACCAGTCTGTAGGCTGCCATTTTGTCCTATTGACACTGTTCTTTGCCTTACAGACGCTTTTCAGTTTCATGAGGTCCCACTTATCAATTGTTGTTCTTAGAACCTGATCCATTTGTGTTCTGTTAAGGAAGTTGTCTCCTGTACCACCACATTCAAGGCTATTTCCCTCTTTCTCTTCAGTGAGATTTAGTGGATCCCATTCTATGTGGATGTCCTTGTTCCACTTGAACTTGAGTTTTGTGCAGGGTTATAAAGATGAATTTATTTTCATTATACCTGCACCATGTGCTGAAAATGCTTTCCTTTTCCATTGAGTTTTCAACTCTTTGTCAAAAATCAATTGTCCATAGGTATCTGGCTTCATTTCTGGGTCTCTGATTCAATTCTGTTGATCAAGTTATCTGTTTGCATAAAAATATCACACAATTTTTATAACTATTGCTTTATGTCAGGCTTGATGTCAAGAATGTTGAGTCTTCCTGAAGTTCTTTTATAGTTCAGGATTGTTTTAGCTAACCTGTGTTTTTTGTTTTCTATATGAACTTGAGAATTGCTCAGGCAAGGTCTGTAAAAAATTGTGTTGCAGTTTTCCTGGGAATTGCTTCACCACTTTTCATTATGTTAAATTGTTTCATGAGCATGGGAGATCTTTCCATCTTCTGATATCTTCTTCAATTTCTTTCTTCAGGGACTTGAGGTTCTAGTCATACAGATCATTCAGTTGCCTGGTTACAAGAAGGTATTTTATATTATTTATGTTTGTTGGGAAGTCTGTTGGTTCTTTGATTTCTTTCTCAGCCTGTTTGTCATTTGTATAAAGGGGAGCTACTGATGTTTTTGAGTTAATTTTATATCCTCTTTGCTGAAGTTGTTTTTCGGTTGTAGGAGATCTCTGGTACAATTTTGGTGGTCACTTTTGTATACTTTCATATCATCTGTGAATATTGATATCTTGACTTCTTCCATTCCAATTTGTATCCACTTGATTTTCTTTGGTTGTCGTATTCTGTACATCTTTGAAATTAGCTTATTTCTTTTAAGATTGCTATCCATTAATTTTCATTTTTTCTTCAGTGATGTGGGCACACATTTTGGTGGATGTAAAGAGGAAAGTAATGATGATTTTGGGTTTACCAGATCTTCTAGGTCATTTGTATCCATTGAGATAATTAAGTTTATTAAGTTTGCACCTGCTGAGGCACTATAGGAGACCAGAAAGTATTTGGCCTTCCTCTTTATTCATGAAGCCCTTGAGAATGACTGGAAAGGAAACTGGCAATTAGGAGTGCAAGCACTTTCAGACAGTCAGATTGTGCAGACACAGTCAAGCTGGCAAGTCCTGGCTGCCTCTGTTGATGTGTATTGAGGGCCATGCCAAGTCATCTACCTTGTGTGCTCTGCATTATTAATGCTGCCATAATGGCACTCATTTTTCTGCTGTGGAAGAGGCCAGATTGGCACAGACTCGTTTCCACTCAATCCTGCTTATTCTCTGGCTGACACCAGGGCGCTCAGAGCTGAACTGAGCAAGCATAGCTGGAAGACAGCAAATTGACTGGAAGCAGGGAAAACATGCCTTTAGTCAGTTTTAAATTAAGAGGCTTTGTTTAGATTTTCTCAGCTTCTCTTACAGAGTCAGTCAAAATATAGACTCTTTCCAAAATTAAACAGGTGTCAAGAGCAGATGGTGCTTTTATTTTTACCTCATTCAACCTTTTTAAGTAGTGCAAATTCAGAGGCAAATCAGTGTGATACGACTTTTCATGTTAAATCCTCTAAAGAAAACTTGTTTATAGCTCCCTTAAAGAAAACAATTTGTATACATGTGAGGCAGTAGTCTTCAGACTGGGTTGGCCCCCTGTCCGGTAGTGCATTCATCTTCTTGACTTGTAACGCTGACTGATGCCTACAGCTGTTAAAGAGATAAGTGAAGAGACATGTCTCAGTTTGTATGTCTTGGTTATATAATACCAAGTTCCATGGGAGACAAGATTAAGAAAATATGCAGGTTATACTGAAAATTACGTGATCTCATGGTGCTACATTCTTTGTATTAATAACTTTGCTTTATTTTCTTAGGCCAATTTTATTAGGTTGTCTTAATGTCTGTGTATCTTCTACCAAAAATTAGTTAACTTAAAGAGCAAGAAAGGAAAAGATACTCTATTTTATTTTTGGACACAACCAACTTTGCCTCTTTATTTTAGCAGTGGGTAGTTGAATTTGGGCAAAGCTGACCTTGAGGAAAAAAACTAAATAATGTTTTCAGTTTGGCTTATGATTATATAGATAAGAATTATTTTCTCTCTCTCTTTTTATACATGTTATTGTTTCCAAAGTGTGTGAATAAACATTAGACAAAATCACATTAGAATGTATTTTCTTTGGAGGTTTTCGTCATCTAAATGAAGCATTTCATTTGGGGACTAATGTGGTTAAAATCAAAGAAATGACTTTTTAATGAATAATTTGAGTCTCCATCTCAGATGTGCTGTTCTTTCCCCTTGATAGTGTATCATAACTTTTTAAATTATCCAGATACTTACTTCAATGTTCTATTTAATATTGCATTTGTAGAAATAGTAGTAAAATGTCACATTTTTAGATCCATGTTGGAAATCTCCAATCTTCCCAGTTAGTTTAATTTGTTTTTATGTAAAATGACCATAAAAGCCATATTTAATTAATAATAGAAAACCAGTGAGATCAGTTGATGCCCAGTTGATTGGTGTTCAGCTGAAAGGTTTTCTAAAACTTTCCCATTTCTCACTGAATTGGAAATGGCTGATGTCCTACTCATGAAGATATTATTCAGAAGTTAAGCTAATAAGTTACCAGACAAGTTTATAAGTCAAGTTAAATGACTAGATAACTCAACTTTTCCTTATCTTGTTATTGTTTATAAGCTCATGAAATGCATCACATATTATAGGACCCATGTTAAAAATATAATAAATAATAATAAAGAGAAATATACTAATAAATAATAATAAAAGAGAACAAAATAATAATTAATGATAACAAAGAGAAAATTCTTACTGATGTTTTAAGTACATATTTAGAAAAATATTCTTAGGCATTGCCATGAATTTTCTCAGAAATGCATGCATTTGTACTATGATAAAGAAACAGTATCTGAAATAAATGGGTAGTAAGGAGTATTGAAATTCATGTAAATTCACACATCTAAACATATTAATGGAATAACTTGCCACAGGATGCTTGTGTACACATCTAGTTACAAGTTGTGTGCATCCTGTCATCAGTATGATGCCAAGAGGAAAATAAAGTAAGCTCAACTATCAAATAAAATGAAAGACAAATATTTATCTAGTTTTTTACTTATCTTTTGGCAGAGTACATGTTAGAGATCTGTTCCTATGACAAATATCTATGATAAATCAAATTAGAAGGAAGAAACATTTATTTTAGGATAGAACATTCTTGGTGGCCTTGTTTTTATTTGAGAGACAGAATTTTTGGTATACTAATTATAAAGTAGAACATGATGGGCAAAGCTTCATTGGCAGCTGGGAAGTTGAAGAGACAGTAAAAACATGGAGTCTGAATATTTACTGTAAGAGCACACTCCCTAATTATCTAACTTACTCCTATTATGCTCTGCCTTTTGAGTGTTCCATCACCTCTCAAGTGTCCCATCACCTCTCAAGTGTTCCATCACCTCTCAAGTGTCCCATCACCTCTCAAGTGTC
>JADRCH010000875.1:133907-162191 GCA_019843965.1 Rhynchomys soricoides | reverse complement strand
CTCAAGTGTCCCATCACCTCTCAAGTGTCCCATCACCTCTCAAGTGTTCCATCACTTCTCAAGTGTCCCATCACCTCTCAAGTGTTCCATCACCTCTCAAGTGTTCCATCACCTCTCAAGTGTCCTATCACCTCTCAAGTGTCCCATCACCTCTCAAGAGCACTCTAGAATTAGAACTAAGGATGTATCAAGGAAGAGCTAGTGAGCCCCACCCATAGCTGAAGAGCTATTGGCTATTGGTGACTCAAGGAGAGAAGAATTCGTTTTTCCTTAGGCATGTGACCACTGGTAGGTTTCTCATGCTCTAGTTAATGGCTCCACACTTACTTGTTATATGCACATGGGGAGCCTGAACTAGATTCAGTGTTATATTAAAAAAAAAGGATCTAAAGTTGGGTGTATTTGGAGTGGGGAATATAGGTGATGTGTTCTAAATATTTAACATGCATTATGAAATTCTTGAGAATGAAAAACTAAATACTGCACATCTTGTAGGCAGGACACATTTTGGGTCAAAAGTTTTGTGGGTGGGTTGCTATCTTTATCACTTCACTGATTACAGGTGACAGCCATTTCAGGTGTCATATATCCCCTACTGCTAGGAGTCTCAGTTAGTGTCACCCCACAGACTCCCTGAGGTCTCCTCCTGATCCAGATCTCTTAGGGGTCCTAGAGATGATCCACAGCCACCACTCTACCACCCCCCAACACTCACTGCTGATTACCCATTTCTTTCCCCTGCTTTCACTGCATCTGATTTCTGCTTCTGCCCTGTTCCCCTCCCCCATGAGCTCCATCCATCCATCAATTCACCTATAATATCTGTTTTATTTCCCCTTCTGAGAAAGATTTAAGCATCCTTCCTTGGCCTCTTATTTGTACAGGGACAAACATGGAACAGAGAAGGTGGGAATAACCAACTAATGTCTGGCCCAACTTGAGACCCACACCATTAGCAAGAACCAATGAAAAAAGTAAATACTGATTTATAATTTTATAATTTTATAATTTTGATTTATAAATCAAAAAGGAAGGAACGAAAGAAAACCCAAAAAGAAAGGAGAAAAGAACATAGAGGTAACAAAATGATTTTACTATTTTGGGGGAGCCACACATTTTAGAATCTGGCCAGCAATGGGCATAAGAACTGGTCTTTTATTTTATTTTTTAAAATCTATTGGTCAAAGATACCAACTTCTATCTAAAATCTGAAGTTTAGAAATTTTCTAAATTTTTAGATATTGATTTAATTAAAATAGAGAGAGAGAAGATGTTGCTAATCAGTAATTATCTTTTCCCTTTCTGCTTACATTTTCTTCATGATCTCATCCATGCAACTTCACTTTTTTTCTTCTTTCACTTGCTGCAAAGCATTAGAACTTTACTGTTTTACATATCTCCTTCATAAGCTGTGCCTTAGATGTTCCTTGCGTACAAAGGAGCAGGCCATTGCCTACACTTCTCATCTTCATTGTGACACATTTCCCTTGGCATTGTATTCATTTGGGTTATAGTGAATGCCATGCTCTGGAATTCTATATTCTATCAAGGCCAAAATGTGATTCTGTGGTAAAGAAAGGTGTAAGTCTCCCAGTTCAACATAAAATGATATTTGTTGAAACACCTGAATTTCAGTGACTTATATGAAAAGTGAAGCCCGAAATATCTATAGAAAGGAGAAAACAGCCAGAGGGCATGCTAAACTAGAAGTACTCTTAGCTTGAAGAATGAAATTTAATGCAAGGAAATGTTGGACTTTATAAGAGCACCAGAATAGAGCATTTCATTGTACGTATTGTGTCCACGGCTGGAGATTTCAGGTGTTTGGACACTCTGTCATCATTTCTTCACTTCCCTGTCTGGGGTATAATTACTGATTTCCTATATTCTATAGTACCAAGGAAATACAGAGCTTGGGTTCTTCCTCAATGAACTTGCTCTGATCATCCATGCATGAACATTACTTTCCTTATCATGAAAATAGACTCTGGCTACAAAGATACCTCTCTCAAAAGAGAATTTAACTCAACAAGTAAGTGATTGCTGAACACTCGATAACCATATATCAAAGTACTTGACATAATTATTTCTATGTTTTATTTAGTGCCTGAGTTTTAAAAATGCATATTACTCCCCATTTACTCTGTTTACTCCCCATTTATTTTTGCATATTCCTTCATTTCCCCAATGAACTGTCTATTTTTTTTCAAACTATAAGTGTTAAATGAAATGTGGAAATTTTAAATCTGAGGTTACCTAACCTATTGGTTCTGCCTTATCTCATCCCTGCATGGCATCATTGAATCTTCATATGGAAATATCCCAGGGTAATAAAATGGCACAGGAGGAATGCTTGTTTTAGAAAAACAAGTGTTTTGACCAGGGGCACCATGCTGGTCATTGGGTTCCAGGAATATATTTTAGCTGTATGGAGTCTGTGTGAGTCCTGAGCTGAGCCAGACGTCCTAGACCAGAGTTGTTCTGAGTCTGAAATCATAAGGAAGTCTGGGGGATATTGATTATTGGTGTGTGTAAATTCTCAATTCAAGATCATAACTCATTGAGTAGAAAAGGCAGACTTTACAGGAGATTTGAAAACAGTATTCAAGAGAGCACAATGAAGACATTAAATCAGATTGGTTCCTGTGTGGAAACTTGAAATAACAGGAAGTAGAGTTTGGGTAGCTGGCACCCACACTGAAAAAAAGCATTGGAAGAAGCTATTGCCAGTCTCATTTCTTAAAGGTCTGATTCTCCTCTCAGTACACATCTGAGAAAGCAATGATCTTTCTATCCAGTAGGATGCATGGGGACTAGCAGTTATCACAAGATGTTTAGTTGTGAGATGCCATTGCTGGGTTACTAGGACAACCATTTGATCTCTGGGAGCAGGGAGCCTTATTGCAATTAACATTGGTAGCCAAAACGTAGCAGTTCTGGTATTCATAAGAAGTTTTCTTCAGAAAATGATCCGTGTCTATATACCACAGATTTCACTAAAAAGGAGTTACTAACCAAATATGATAAATAACACAGCTAGAATACACATGAGAAGACTCTTACATCTTTTAAGTTGTAATGAATAGATGACAAGGATGGCTTATTTAATGGTAGTAAATAAAGACAAGCTGCTGGATAAAGGATTGTGGGACTAATTTCTGTACTGTTCAGCATGTGAGAGTAAAAAGAAATCAACAAGTCAAGTGGGTGTAACATTAAATAAGAATGTATGAATGAAGATGGGATGAGCTAAAACTCACAAATGTATGTGCCATTAAATATGAGTCTGAAGTTCCTAAAGGCATTTTCCTCCTTCTTGTGAAGGACCAAAGGACACAGCCCTTTGAATGAAAATTTGTGTGTGATTTTTTTTTAATGTAAAAAGAGTGAGTAGAAAGAAAAAGTTTTTTTTAATAAAAGCCAGACACCACAATAAAAAAGAATTGCTAATGTGACTTGATTCTTCACATTTTTAGCAGAATTGATAGTTGTCTCTGAGAATAAAAGGTAAAGAACTGAAGAACAAAGATCAGCTCTAGTCAGCAACAGATGAGCACATGCGCATGGCTGCAGATAATGAGAAGAAAGCAGCCAGGCACATGGGGCCTTAGATTTCTGCGACAGCATCAAAGGAGACAGGGAACTGTAGTGCAGAGAAATGTGGAATCCTGTCCTCTTTGATGAATCCCCTTGAGCTCATTCTAGGTATTCTATAAAGTAGGTGTAAAGAAATGAAAAGCACATTGTAAGGGTTTGTCTTCAAGTACCATTAACAACGATATGACACAAGACAAAAGATGTACATCCTTATGCAGACACTTTGAAGAACCTGGGTTAGAGAATGGTTGACAGGTCTTGTAGTATTTATTAAGTTTTACAGAACAGTGTTTTGTTGTTGTTGTTGTTTTGTTTTTTTTAAGTAGAAAATATGTATATTTGAACATTTTTAAAAAGAGAAATTGTTTTGTTTTTATTAATGTAGGGGTAATTTGTTTGCAGGTAATTGACACATTGGTTAAAATGATTTTCCTATGTGGTAAAATGAGCATGTTTGCCTGAGCTTGGATGTCTAGCTTTGTTCCCGAAGAATATGGCACTGCTATTTCTCGCTGTACAGAGATTTTTCTCTTATGGCATATTTGAAAAGCTTTCAAAAAATTAGAACTTCTTAAGATGTGTTATTTAAAGAGTAAAGTTGTTAGTTATTCAACCATTTTTCTTCCTTGGTTTTAATCAGCTCAGAGATTTCATGCTACAAAGAAGGGGTACAAAGTACTTAGAGTGTCTACATGAGTCTCTACTTACCAATGCTTCAGCTGCAAAGTGGGTGATGCAATTTTTTTCTGTACTCCCCTCTGAGAAGGGCCTGAACATGCAGAGTGCTGCCTTCTGTGTGCTCCTCCTGTGCTCTCCTTTTATTTTCACCTCTTCAATCTCAGATGCAGAGCTCTAGAATGGTGGGAATTTCAGAGGGAAAAAAACCTGTCTTAGGAAAAACTAGTGCCCCTTCACTATGCAAGATCAACCCCAACCACATGGCCTCATTAACAACAAAATAAATTGCTTTAGGGAAAATGGCCATTTTCAATATGTTAATTGAAAATGGGACATTTCCATTTTCTTTCTTTCTTTTTTAAAAATTGTATTTAATATTTTTTTTCTACAATCCAGATTTTATCCCCCTCCTGGTCCAACCTCCGACTGTTCCACATCCCATCTTCTTCAATTTCTTTCTTCAGAGACTTGAAGTTCTTGTCATACAAATCTTTCACTTGCTTGATTAGAGTTACACCAAGATGTTTTATATTATTCATTGCTATTGTAACGGGTGATATTTAGCTAATTTCTTTCTCATCCAGTGTCTTAGTCAGGGTTTCTATTCCTGCACAAACATCATGACCAAGAAGCAAGTTGGGGAGGAAAGGGTTTATTCAGCTTACACTTCCACATTGCTGTTCATCACCAAGGAATTCAGGACTGGAACTCAAGCAGGTCAGGAAGCAGGAGCTGATGCAGAGGCCATGGAGGGATGTTTCTTACTGGCTTGCTCTCTTTGGCTTGCTCAGCTTTCTTATAGAGCCCAAGACTACCAGCCCACAGATGGTACCACCCAAAAGGGGCTGTCCCCCTTGATCACTAATTGAGAAAATGCCTTACAGCTGGATCTCATGGAGGCATTGTCTCCACTGAAACTTCTTTCTCTGTGATAACTCCAGCTTATGTTGAGTTGACACAAAAACAGCCAGTACAATTGTCCCCTTGTCAACTTGACACACAAATACATCATTATTAAGCCTCAACCTTTTCTTGTTCATCCTCAAGATCTAAATAACTTTAAAGTTCTTTTTACAATTAAAAGTCTCTTAACTGTTGGCTCCACTAAAATACCTTCTTCCTTCAGGATAGACTATATATCAGGGCATGGTCACAATCAAAAGCAAAATCAAACTCCAACCGTTCAATGTCTGTGATCCACTCATGATCTTTTAGATTCCTCCAAGGGCTTGAGTCACTTCTTCAGCTCTGCCCTTTTTAACACACACATGTCTTCTAGGCTCCAGATGCCTGTAGTACACTGCTGCTGCTGTTCTTGGTGGTCATCTCAAGGTACTGGCATCTCCAAAACACTGCTGTCTTCCACTGCAAATAGGCTTTACCAACAGTGTCTCATAGGCTCTCTTCATGGTGCCAAGCCTCACCTCCTTTGCATGAACTCTTCAGTCCTGGGCCATCAATTTCAACTGAGGCTGCACCTTCACCAATGGCCTTCTGCAGCCTTTCACAGTGCCCAGGCCTCAGCTGCTCTTCATGCCTACAAAACCAGTACCACTTGAGTACTCTTACATATTACCAAGTCCAGCCACAGCACGCAGTACAACCCTGGCTATCTTTGGAATGCAGCCTCTGTGCTCTCAGAAAACACTTCTCAGAAAATTTCACCTCAGTGATCCAGGTCTCTTTCCAATAACCATCAATTTCCCAGCTCCAGCTAACCAGCATCAATAGTCCCAGTAATGCAATGACTTTGCTTTAGTAGTTCTGGTATCTTGTTAATCACAACTCATCCTTCAGCCACAGCTAACCCAAACCACAGAATCTTCACAATCAAAATAGCAATGGCCCTGATAAGAATCTTTAATCTTCCCTCTGAAATTTCATAAGCCGGGCCTCCATCTTCTGTACTGTTCTCAACATTATCTTCCAAGCTCTTACAGAACATTCCTCAGAGCTCTTAACATCTCAATGGCTCTTCTAGCTCAAAGTTCCAAAGTTTTTCCACAGTCTTCCCCAAAACATGGTCAGGGTGTCACAGGAATACTCCACTATGCTGGTACCAATTTGTCTTAGTCATGGTTGCTATTCCTGCATAAACATCATGACCAAGATGCAAGTTGGGGAGGAAAAGGTTTATTCAGCTTACAGTTCCATGCTGCTGTTCATCACGAAAGGAATTCAGGACTGGAACTCAAGCAGGTCAGGAAGCAGGAGCTGATGCAGAGGCCATGGAGGGATGTTCCTTACTGGCTTGCTCTCTTTGGCCTGCTCAGCTGGATTTCTTATAGAGCCCAAGACTACCAGCCCACAGATGGTACCACCCTCAAGGGGCCCTCCCCCCTTGATCACTAATTGAGAAAATGACTTACAGCTGGATCTCATGGAGGCATTTTCTCAACTGAAGCTCCTTTTGATATGGTAACTCCAGCTTGTGTCAAGTTGACACAAAACCAGCCAGTACATCCAGTTATCATTTGTATAAAGGAAGGCTACTGACTTTTTTGAGTTAATCTTATACCAGCAGCTTTGATGACGATATCATCAGCTGTAGGAGTTCTCTGGTATATTTTTGTTGTTGTTGTTCACTAATGTATAGTATCATATCATCCACAAATATCAATATTCTGATGTCTTCTTTCCCAATTTTTATTTCTTCAATCTCCTTTAGTTTTCTTATTGGATACCGCCTCCCTGTGATTTGGTTATTTTTGTAAAGGATTTATCTACCTTGTTGATTTTCTCAAAGAACCAGATCTTGGTTTCCTTGACTGTTTGTATTGTTTTCTTTGTTTCTGATTAATTTTAGCCTTGATTTATATTATTTCCTGTTGTCTACTCCTCTTTTGTGTGTTTGCTTCTTTTTGTTTTTGTTTTTGTTTTTTTTATTTCTAGAGCTTTTAGTTGTACTTTTAAATACCTGATATGAGGACTTTCTAATTTCTTTATGGAAGAACTTAGTGCTTTGAACTTTCCTCTTAGAACTGCTTTAATTAGCTGTCCCTCCACTGAAGAATGGATATGAAGAATGGATTCTACATAATGAAATACTATTGAGCTATTAAACACAAAGACATCATCAATTTTATAGGCAAATGGATTGAACTTGAGAACTGAGTGTGTTAATCAAGTCCCCAAAAGACAGTGGTATATACTCACTTATAAGTGGATATTCACTATAAAATGCAAGATTCCACATGCTACATTCTATAGAGCCAAAGAAACTAAATAAGAAAGAAGGCACAGCATGGATGCCTAAATCTCACTTAGAATGTGGGAATAAAGTAGTGATAAGTGGCAGATGAAGAGAGGGATGTGGGTGGGAGAGGCCATAGGAGGGGAATGGGAGGACCTTCTAGATCAGGTGTGGGGAGAGACAGAAGAGATGGCAGGAAGGCCATGAGAATGAGTGGAAATCTGCAACTAACTGGGGTAGGAAGGTGGGGAACATCTCCAGTACATGACAGAGAACAGTAAAAAGGGAGGTACACAAGAATCAATCATCATTAGCTGTGACTTATGGCATTGGGGATATGGAATCTGAAGAGACCATAATCTGTAGCCAGGCAGAATTCCCAGTGCAGATATAGGGACACCAATCCCACCACAAAACTTTTGGCCCAAAATTTTTACTGTCTACAAGAAAATCAGTAATGGTAGAATAAAGTAAAGACTGAGTTAACGGCCAACCAACAACTGGTACAACTAGATAACCACCTCATGGGCAAGTGCTAATCCCTGACACTATTGCTGATACTCTGTTATGCTTGCAGATGGGAGTCTAGCACAGCTTTTTGCTGAGAGTTTCCATCTAGCAGTTTGCTCAGATGGATGCAAACTCATACAGCCAAACAGTGTATGGAGCTTGGAGGCTCTTATGGACGAGTAGGGGGAATGATTGTTGTTCCCAAAGCGGATAGGAACTCTATAGGATGATCAACAGAGTCAGCTAACCTGGATCCTTGGGGTTCTCAGAGATGGATCTACCAACCAAAGAACATACACAGGCTGGACCTATGCCTCCCTGCACATATGTAGCAGATGGGCAGCTTGGTCTTCATGTGGGTCTGAAACAACTGGAGTAGGAGCTATCCCAAAAGCTGTTGCATATACTTGGGATATGATGTTCCAGCTGGGCTGCCTTGTCTGGCCTCAGTGGGAGAGAGTGTGCTTAACTATGAAGAGACCTGATGTGCCAGTTGGGAATAGTGAGGTGACCCCACTCTCCCAGAGGAGAAGAGGAGGAGACTGTAGGGAAGGATTTGAAAGGGCATGAGTGATTAAGGTGTATAGTAAATAATAATAATAATAATAATAATAATAATAATAATAATAATAATAACAATAATAATAACAATAATAATAATAAAAAATTACTATCAGAAAAACATTTTAAAAGGTGGATAAGGTAATAGTAGAAATTATGTATGAGTATACTAATGTTAAAGTAAATAAATGAACTATCCCAATCAACATTTAAAAAAGTAAGACAAAACCACAATTGGATATGGTGTTTGGCTGGTTTTTGTTTGTGTATTTTCCCTTAGCTCTGGCAGGGACATTTTTGTCTTTGAAAAATATGTTGGCTTATATTACCAAAGATTGTTTCACTTTAAATTTATGGAAAAGCTGGAACACTAGTTTTTAGGAAAGACAAAGACCGTAAGAGTAATATAATTACATTGAGAGAATATATTCATTGAGTCATATGTCTGAAATATGTTTGTTTAGGAATTTGCTAATTATTCAACCATCTATTATTCAAAGCACTGGCATATAGGATTAAACTAAACTAAATGCAATACCCTTTTATGGGACTGTGAAAGGCAGCCTGGTTTCTGGTTGAGTTAAGGTTTAAAACCCCCAGACCCAGTAGGGGGTCCCCAGCAGGGGATAACTCTACAAGGGACAGTAGGTGTTTTGCCATGCTCCTGGGTCCAAGACTCCTGACACAGGCCGCAGTTCTCCATAGGTCTGTGGCTATCATGTAAGGGGAAAGCCCAAGTTGCTCCACAGGTAGAGGTGTGGTCACATAGCCTCAAGACAACCTCATGTTAATGAGGCATCTAGAAGCTTAGCCACTCCCCTTCCCAGCCACTCCTCCCTGAAAAAGTTATTTCAATCTCAGGTCTACCCTGAGATTTTGGGGCATGGATTCACTCATCGCCACTCTCTGCCATGACAATAAACACCCTAAAACTATGGCCTGTGTCTCTTTATAGGGATCCACAGTGGAGAAGGATGAACAGGCCTTTGTTTAAAGAGCCAGTCTCCCACAGAAGGCCTCTCAGTGCTCCCAGCCATGGTATCTACCAAGCCAACCCAGCTAGCCAACAACAAGCTTCGAACTATAGTCCCACCAGGACCCTGCCACGCTCCTCACTGTTTTGCCCCCTCGGCCCAGACTAGATCCAAGCCACAGGCCCTCATGTTGTTCTCAGCTCCTTCACAGCATCCAGCATCATCTGGGATGCCCAAGAGCCTGAGAACCAGATGGAGCCTGCACTGTGAAGTCCCCAGGCTGTGCTCCCCCACGCCCAGGCAGTGTCCCACTAGGGCTTCTCACACTCTGACACCCGCCTGGCAGTGCCATTGGAGTGAGCACAGTCAAACTTTCCCCATCCCACCTCTCCGAGAGGCCAGAGCCTGGGGCGGACTTGGAACTCTCAACACTCACCACCATTTAACCCAACACCCTTTCCATATGGAGAAAATTCTAGTTAGGAAGACAATACTTAAGAAATTGGTAGCCATATTTGTGGGAGCATGTGACCATTAAAATAATGTAAATGCTGAGAGAGCAGTACCAGAGTCAACATGAAGAGATGGCAAAGGATAATCCCAGATTTGTGGATTGTTAAGACGAAACAAAACAGAAAGTCAGATAAGAATTAGTTTCATAATGTAGCCTGAGGATCATGTTCTTGATAGAAAAGTTGCATAAGCATCATACTCTAGTGGGAATAAAAGAGATTTGTAATAGTCTTTTCTCCCCATCACCTCTCTCCGTGAGGGGGCACTGGGATATAAATAAATAAATAAAATAATTCATTAATAATAATTAATATTTAAAAAAATAGTCTCTAGATACAATTCCCTGAATAGTATGCCCTGTGCTTTCCACATCCATAACACTTTGATTCTATTATTTACTTAGAGACTATGAGTAGTTAAGTTTTCTGAGCATCATTTCCCAAAGAAATGCTTGAAAAAGAAAATTCCAAAACCAAAACAAGGGACAATTCATGTCAACTACTTTAAATGTTTCTATTAAGTAACAACATTCTAACATGTTATAATTTTCCAATTGAAAACCTTTTATGAAGTTTACAACTTTACTGAAGTGATAAATATACAGCAGAGAAACAAGTCATAATGAATGTGGTGGCATCTACCACTCAGGAGGCAGAAGTAGGAAAGTTACAAGTTTGAGGCCAGCCTAATCTATCTAGTGAGTTACTGGTTAGCAAGGGCTTCATAGTTAGACTTTATGAGGGGGGAAGAGAGAGAAAGAGAAAGGGAGAGAGAGAGAGAGAGAGAGAGAGAGAGAGAGAGAGAGAACAGAATTATTCTATGGGATAATAGAAACCCAGCTGTGAAAAGGCTGGGTTTTCATTTTCACTGCCTGCTCTTCTGAAGTTCCAGGAAACAATGGTTTTTAGCATAGGCAGCATACTTCTTGAATTTTCCATTATAGATATTAGCTCTAGGCTTCCTCCAATATAAAACAGAGATTTAACTGTTGCAGACTTTACCTGGTAGCAAATGCGTGTTAGAAATATTGAATACAACCAGTTATTTCTCCTGAAATGTTTTCAATATGCTATACAACGTCATTCCTACAGATAAGCTGAGATCCAGATCAACAAACATTTGATATATAGAAACTTCATCTTTCTACTATGTTTATAATCTTAAGTTATGTGAATAGTGTATTGTCATAGCTCCAGTTGTCAACTTTACTCACCTGGAAAAGGGGCAACTTTACTGAGGAATTGTCTTCATGGAATTGGCCTTTCAGACATTTTCTTGACCACTAATTGATGTATGTGGGCCAAACCTTCTGTGGGAATTGCCATCTCTAAGCAGGTGAGACTTCTCTCTCTCTCTCTCTCTCTCTCTCTCTCTCTCTCTCTCTCTCTCTGATATAAATATATATATATGTGTGTGAATATATATATACACATATATATATATTCATTAGCAAGACTATGGAAGCAAACTAAATAAGAGCATTCCTCATGGTCTCTGCTTTAGTTCCTATACAATTAATTTAATATCCTAAAATTTCTGAGAATGTGAATATAGTGTAGTCATGTACCATGATTAATTTTGCTATCTTCTGTAACAATATGTTTTTCTTAAAAAGAATATTTATGTGTTTGTTTTTCTGTTTATGTACTACTTTTACCCAAAGTTTTACTCAGTTGTGCATATTGTATCTCAATACATGCACTTAATACACTTAAACATATACCAATTTCAATTTTTGATAAAAATGGCTCCTAGAAATTGTTAGGTGGCCTATGCTGCTTGTTCTTTGGGCCTGGTACATGGCTGCTGCTCTGCATTTCCTTTCACTGCCATCTTTGTGTCCATTTATACTCTAGTCTCTAAATTGTATTTCTCCATGATTATGTCTGTTATTCATTTTGATGTTTATTATTCATTCATCTCTTTCATTTCAGAAAAACAAATATTCCAATAATATCTTGAGAAAATATGTAAAATAAATGTTTTATATTTTTATTTTACTTTCTTAACTTTGGGGAAATGTTAAATAACTATACATTTTATGTTAAAAATATTTATTTCTCAGTATTTTTAAGCAACTGCCTCTCTAGGTTTTATCTCTCACAGATGATAAATTACTGGATGTGGTAGTTTTGTGCCTGTATTTGCAGGACTGTGAAAGCTGAGTGACTGAAAGAAAAATTAATTTCAGGCCACCTATATTTACCGAGTGAAACCTTGCCTCAAAATAAGCAAAGAGCCCTGACATATAGCTTCTGAGTCATATGTATTGTTGATCCCTGTCACCAGAAGCTTATAGTGTCTTTTCCTAGCTTCCCAGAATATACTTGATTATGTGTTTAGAAGTTCAAATATTTTCTCATACTGAACACTTTCTTTTATTTTATTTATTATTTATTATTTATTTTTGATACTTTATTTACATTTCAAATGTTTTCCCCTTTCTCCCCTTTGGAAATCCTCTATTCCATCCCCCTCCCCCTGCCTCTATGAGGGTATTCCCACACACACCCACCCATTTCCTTCTTCCCTCCCAGGCATTCCCCTATACTAGGGTATCTAACACACTCAGGCCCAAGGGCCTCTCCTCCCAAGGATGGCCAATAAGGCCTTCCTAAGCCACATATGTGGCCAGTACCATAGGTCCCTCCATGTGTATTCTTTAATTGGTGGTCCAGTCTCTGGGAGCACTGGGAGGTCAGGCCAGTTATCACTGTTACTCCTTCCATGGGGCTGCAAACTCCCTCAGCTCCATCAGTCCCTTCTCCAACCCCTCCATCTGGGACCTCATCCTCAGTCCAATGGTTGCTGTGAATTGAATCTTGGGTATTCCAAATTTTGGGGCTAATATCCATTTCTTAGTGAGTACATACCATGTTTGTTCTTTTGTGACTGAGTTACCTCACTCAGGATATTTTTAAGTTCCATCCATTTGCCTGTGAATTTCATGAATTCATTGTTTTTAATAGCTGAGTAGTATTCCATTGTGTAAATGTGTGGGCCTGCATGCTGGTAGCTTTCCTCAGGGATCTCTGGCCCGGCCAAGTGCAAGGGTTCAGGAAAAGAGGAGAACTCCAGCAGGGATGGGAATCTTCTCCACCTTGGTCTCTGCAGTTGCCACCTCAGTTGCTCCAAGACGCTGCACCCACCACCCTGTGCTGAGTCAGGCCCAGGCTGAGCCCATGAGAGGCCGGCTAGCTGGCAAGGAGTGCAGGAAGCTTCTGGTGGTGTTCAGGAGAGCAGACCTCTTCCCAAGCAGCAGTGTTACAGCTCTTATGATAGAAGCTCTCAGATAATGGAGTAGTTCTCACACCTTTATTCCTTCTGGATGGGGATCTCTCTATACAGTTTTGGATGGTCTAATATACAGTTTGGGATGGGTCGGGGTCTGACAACAGGTATTTTCTATTTGCTTGGTCTGAGAGTTTGAGGATACCATATCTGCATGTGGGAGGGCTTGATGTGCTGTTTCTACATGACAGACCTCACATGACAAACCTCTCTACAGGAGGCTGTGGAGGTTGTAGCTGTTTGACAAAAGACAAGGGCCTCCTAGGAGCATTGGCAACATGTTTTCTGGTCCCTTGCGGGTTGCCCCACTGGGTCACCCAGAGTTTAAGCCTGTGCTTGACCCGGTGCCAGATTGCCTGTCACAGACCAGTGCCCCACATAAATGTACCACATTTTCTGTATCCATTCTTCAGTTGGGGGACATCTGGGTTGTTTCCAACTGCTGGCTATTATAAATATGGCTTTTGTGAACATAGTGAAGCATGTGTGCTTATTACATGTTGGAACATCTTCTGGGTATATGCCCAGGTGTGGTATAGATGGGTTCTCAGGTAGTATTATGTTCACCTTTCTGAGGTGCTGCCAAACTGAATTCCAGAGTGGTTGTAATCCCAACAGCAAAGGAGGAGTGTTCCTCTTTCTCCACATCCTTGCCAGCATCTGCTGTCATCTGAGTTTTTGATCTTAGCCATTCTGATTGGTGTGAGGTGGAATCTCAGGGTTGTTTTGATGTGCATTTCCATGATCACTAAGGATGTTGAACATTTCTTTAGTTTCTTATCAGCCCTTTGAGTTTCCTCAGTTGAGAATTCTCTATTTACCACTGTTCCCCATTGTTTGATAGGGTTATTTGGATCTCTGGAGTCTATATATTGGATAATAGCCCTCTATCAGACATAGAATTGGTAAAGCTCTTTTCCCGATCTGTTGGTTGCCATTTGGTCCTATTGACAGTATCCTTTGCCTTACAGAAGATTTGCAATTTTATGAGGTCCCATTTGTTGATTCTTGATCTTAGAGCACAAGCCATTGGTGTTCTGTTTAGGAACTTTCCCCCTGTGCCCATGTATTTGAGAGTTTTCCCCACTTTCTCTTCTATTAGATTCAGTGTATCTGGTTTTATGTGGAGGTCCTTGATCCACTTGGACTCAAGCTTTGTATAAGGAAATAGGAATGGATCAATTTGCATTCTCCTACATGTTGACAGCCAGTTGAACCAGTACCATTTGTTGAAAATGCTGTCTTTTTTCTATTGGATGGTTTTACCCCCTTTGTCAAACATCAAGTGTGTGGGTTCATTTCTGGGTCTTCAATTCTATTCCATTGACTGACCTGCCTGTCAGTATATGAATTCCATGCAGTCTTCATCACTATTGCTCTGAAATACAGCTTGACATCAGGGATGCTGATTGTCTCAGAAGTTATTGTTGTTGAGAATAGCTTTTGCTCTCCTGGGTTTTTGTTATTCTAAATGAATTTGAAAATTGCTCTAAGTCTATGAAGAATTGAGTTGGGATTTTGATGGGAATTGTATTGAATCTGAAGATTGCTTTTGGCAGGATGGCCATTTTTACTATATTAATCCTGCCAATCCATGAGCATAGGAGATCTTTCCATCTTTTGAGGTCTTCTTTGATTTCTTTCTTCAGCGACTTGAAGTTCTTGTCATACAGATCTTTCACTTGTTTGGTTAGAGTTATAACAAGATAATTTATATTGTTTGTGACCATTGTGACTATTGTGAAGGGTGTCATTTTCCTAATTTCATTCTCAGTCTGTTTATCCTTTGATTATAGGAAGGCAACTGATTTGTTTGAGTTAATTTTATATCCGGCCACTTTGCTGAAGTTGTTCATCAGCTGTAACAGTTCTCTGGTGGAGTTTTTTGGGTCACTTAAGTATAAGATCATATCATTTGCAAATAGTGATATTTTGATTTCTTCCTTTCCAATTTGTATCACTTTGACCTCCTTTTGTTGTTTAATTGCACTAGCTAGAACTTCAAGTACTATATTGAATAGATAGGGAGAGAGAGGGCAGCCTTGTCTAGTCCCTGATTTTAGTGGAATTGCTTCAAGTTTCTCTCCATTTAGTTTGAGGTTGGCTACTGGTTTGCTGTATATTCTTTTTGCTATGTTTAGGTATGGGCCTTGAATTTCTGATCTTTCCAAGACTTTTATCATGAAGGATTGTTGAATTTTGTCAAATGTTTTTTCAGCATCCAATTAATTGACCATGTGGGTTTTTCTGTGAGGTTGTTTATGTAGTGGATTACATTGATGGATTTCTGGGTATTGAACCATCACTACATCCCTGCAATGAAGCCTACTAGATCGTGGGGAATGATCATTTTGATGTGTTCTTGAATTGGGTTTGCAAGAATTTTAGGGGCATTTTTGCATTGATATTCACAAGGGAAATTGATCTGAAGTTTTCTTTCTTTGTTGGATCTTTGTGAAATTTTGCTATTGGTGTAACTGTGGCCTCATAGAATGAATTGGGTAGTGTTCCTTCTGTTTGTATTTTGTGGAATAGTTTGAAGAGTAGTAGTATTAGGTCTTCTTTGAAGGTCTGATAGAATTCTGTACTAAACCCATCTGTTCCTGGGCTTTTTTTTGGTTGGGAGACATTACATGACTGCTTCTATTTCTTTAGGGGTTATGACATTGTTTAGATAGTTTATCTGATCCTGAGTTAAGTTTGGTATTTGGTGTCTGTCTAGAAAATTGTCCATTTAATTCAGATTTTCTAATTTTCTAGAGTATAGATTTTTGTAGTAGGATCTGATGGGTTTTTTTTAATTTCTTTAGAATCTCTTGTTGTATCTCCCCTTTCCTTTCCTTTCTGATTTCGTTAATTTGGATAATGTCTCTGTGCCCTCTGGTTAGTCTGGGTAAGTGTTGAACTATCGTTTTGATTTTCTCAAAGAACCAGCTCCTTGTTTTGTTGATTCTTTGTACAGATCTTTTTCTTTCTACTTGGTTGATTTCAGCCCTGTGTTTGATTGCTTCCTGCCTTCTACTCCTCTTGTGTTTATTAGCTTCTATTTGTTCTAGTGCTTTCAGCTGAGCTGTTAAGCTGCTAGTATGTGCTCTCTCCAGTTTCTTTTTGGAGGCACTCAGAGCTATGAATTTTCCTCTTAGTACTGCTTTCATTGTTTTCCATAGGTTTAGGTATGTTGTACTTTCATTTTCATTAAATTCTAGGAAGTCTTTAGTTTTTTTCTTTATTTCTTCCTTGACAAAGTTATCATTGAATATAGTGTTGTTCAGCTTCCATATTATGTTGGCTTTCTGTTGTTGTTGTTGTTGTTGACATTGAAGACCAGCTTTATTCCGTAGTAATCTGATAGGAGGCATGAGATTATTTCAATTTTCTTATATCTGTTGAGGTTTGTTTTGTGACTGATTATATGGTCAATTTTGGAGAAGGTACCATGAGGTGCTGAGAAGAAGGTATATTCTTTTGATTTAGGATGAAATGTTCTATAGACATGTTTTAAATCAATTTGGTGAAGAGGAGGGCTCCAGACACAGGAACTGAGGAACAACTGGGAGGTAAGAGCCTTCCGGTTTCCATTTGTTGGGGGAGACCTATGCCTGGGCCACCAGGGCTCCATAGTCAAATAGCGCTGGGAGAAAGCTCCCCTCCCAGGAGTGGGGAAAGACTGACTGCTCAGAGGGACCCACCTGGAATCTCCAGGTCACAGGGATTGAGGAACAGGGATCTGGTTTCTTTCGGTGGCTGGAGAACAGATCCTGTAACACAGGGCTCCATACTCAAATAGTGCCAGGAGAGAGCTGGTATAACAGGAATGCGGACACACCTTTAAGTTCAGGCAAGACCACTTCTTTTCAAATTCACTGGTCCTAGAAGGACCCTAGCAGAGCCATCAGGACACAGAAAACAAGGGTCAGCTGGGGATTATTAGATCCTTCTGGTTTCTGTCTGTACCCAGAGATGACCCTGTACCACAACTCTCCAAACCCAAATTCCTCTCAGGGAGAACTGGTCTCCAAGGAGTATTGACACATAGGCATTCAGGAAGACAAGCCACAGTCAGAGAGAGTAAGACCAGCTAACACCAGAGATAACCAGATGTTGAAAAGCAAGGGCAAGAACACAAGGAAAAGAAACCAAGACTACTTGGAATCATCAGAACCCAGCTCTCTCACCACCCTGGATACCCCAACACACCAGAAAAGGAAGACTCAGTCTTAAAATCACATCTCAAGTGGATGATAGAAGATTTTAAGAGGAAATAAATAACTCCATTAAAGAAATACAAGAGAACACAGGTAAACAACTGGAAGCCCTTAAAGAGGAAAGACAAAAATCCCTTAAAAAATTACAGGAAAACACAATCAAATGGGCAGAATTACAGAAAAACACAATCAAACAAATGAACAAAACCATTCAGGAATTAAAAACAGAAATAGAAACAATAAAGAAATCACAAAGGGAGACAACCCAGGAGTTAGAGAACATAGGAAAGAAATCAGGAGTCATAGATGTAAGCATCACCAACAGAATACAAGACATGGAAGGAAGAATCTAAAGTGCGGAAGATACCATAGAAAACATGGACACAACAGTCAAAGAAAACACAAAATGCAAAAAGATCCTAACCTAAATCATCCAGGATATCCAGGATACAATGAGAAGGTAGAACCTGAGGATAATAGGTATAGAAGAGAGTGAAGATTCCCAACTTAAAGGACCAGTAAATATCTTCAACATAATTATAGAAGAAAACTTCCCTAACCTAAAGGAAGAGATGAACATAAATATACAAGAAGCCTACAGAATGCCAAATAGACTGGACCAGAAAAGAAATTCCTCCCATCACATTATAGTCAAAACACAAAATACACAAAAGAAAGAAAGAATATTAAAAGCAGTAAGGGAAAAAGGTCAAGTAACATATAAAGGCAGACTTATCAGAATTACACCAGACTTCTCACAAGATACTATGAGAGCTAGAAGATCCTGGGCAGATCGCATACAGACTCTAAGAGAACACAAATGCAAGCCCAGGCTGCTATATCCAGCAAAACTCTCAACAATCATTGATGATGAAACCAAAATATTCTGCGACAAATCTAAATTTGCACATTGTGTTTCCTCAAACCCAGCCCTACAAAGAATATTAGATGGAAAATGCCAACTCAAGTAGGGAAACTACACCCAAGAAAAAGCATGAAAGCAACCTTTCAACAAACTCAAAAGAAGAAAGCCACACAAACATATAAACAACATTGAAAATAACAGGAAGCAACAATCACTATTCTTTAATATCTCTTAACATCAATGGTCTCAATTCCCCAATATAGACATAGACTGACAGAATGATCCATAAACAGGACCCAGCATTTTGCTGCATCCAGGAAAGGCACCTCTGTGTTAAAGACAAACACTACCTCAGAGTAAAGGGCTGGAAAACAATTTTCAAGGCAAATGGCCCCATGAAACAGGCTGGAGTAGCCATTCTAATATCAGATAAAATCAATATTCAACCAAAATCATCAAAAAGGATAAGTAAGGACACTTCATACTCATCAAAGGAAAAATCTACCAAGAAGAACTCTCAATTCTGAACATCTATGCCCCAAATGCAAGAGCTCCCACATTCATAAAAGAAACTTTACTAAAGCTCAAAGCACACATTGTACCTCACACAATAATAGTGGCATACTTCAACATCCCACTATCAACAATGGACAGATCTTGGAAACATAAACTAAACAGAGATACAGTGAAGCTAATAGATGCTATGAACCAAATGGATTGAACAGATATCTATAGAACATTTCATCCTAAATCATAAGAATATACCTTCTTCTCAGCACCTCTTGGTACCTTCTCCAAAATTGATCATATAATTGGTCAAAAAAGAAAAATCAACAGATATAAGAAGATTGAAATAATCCCATCCCTCCTATCAGATCACTATGGAATAAGGCTGGTCTTCAATGGCAACAACAACAACATCAACAACAACAGAAAGCCCACATACACATGGAAGCTGAACAATGCTTTACTCAGTGATAAGGAATGTTCACTCATGTACAAGGAAGAAATAAAGAAATTAAAGTTGTCCTAGAATTTAATGAAAATGAAAGTACAATATACCCAAACCTATGGGACACAATAAAAGCAGTGTTAAGAGGAAAACTCATAGCTCTGAATACCTCCAAAAAGAAACTGGAGAGAGCATATACTAGCAGTTTAACAGCACACCTGAAAGTTCTAGAACAGAAAGAAGCTAATACACCCAAGAGGAGTAGAAGGCAGAAAATAATCAAATTAAGCATTGATACAAACCAAGTGGAAACTAAAAGAACTATACAAAGAATCAACAAAACAAGGAGCTGGTTCTTTGAATAAATCAACAAGATAGATAAACCCTTAGCCAGACTAACCAGAGGGCACAGAGACCATATGCAAATTAGAAATGAAGAGGGAGATATAACAACAGATTTTGAGGAAATTCAAAAAATCATCAGATCCTACTACATAAGCCTACATGCAACAAAATTGGAAAATCTGAAGGAAATGGACAAGTTTCTAGACAGATAACTATTACCAAAGTTAAATCAGGACCAGATGGGTTCAGTGCAGAATTCTATCAGACCTTCAAAGAAGACCTAATACCAATACTCTTCAATCTATTCCACAAAATAGAAACAGAAGGAACACTACCCAATTCATTCTATGAGGCCATAGTTACACTGATAATAAAAACCCCACAAAGACCCAACAATAAAGGAAAAACTTCAAACCAATTTTCCTTATGAATATCGATGCAAAAATACTCAATAAAATTCTGCAACCCGAATCCAAGAACATATCAAAATGATCATTCACCATGATCAAGTAGGCTTGATCCCAGGGATGCAAGGATGGTTCTATACTTGGAAAACCATCAATGTAATCCACCACATAAACAAACTCAAAGAAAAAACCCACATGGTCATTTCGTTAGATGCTGAAAAAGCATTTGACAAAGTTCAACATTCCTTCATGATAATAGTCTTGGAAAGATCATGAAATCAAGGCCCATACCTAAATATAGTAAGAGCAATATACAGTAAACCAGTGCCCAACATCAAACTAAATGGAAACTCGAAGCAATCCCACTAAAATCAGGGAGTAGACAAGGCTGCCCTCTCTCTTCCTATCTATTCAATATAGTACTTGAAGTTCTAGCTAGAGCAATTAGACAACAAAAGGAGGTCAAAGGGATGCAAATTGGAAAAAAAGAAATCAAAATATCACTATTTGCAGATGATATGATGGTATACTTAAGTGACCTGAAAAACTCCACCAGAGATCTGCTACAGCTGATAAACACCTTCTGCAAAGTGGCAGGATACAAAATTAACTCAAGCAGATCTGTAACCTTCTCATTCTCAAAGGATAAACAGGCTGAGAAAGAAATTAGGAAAATTTCGCCCTTCACAATTGTCACAAACAATATAAAATTTGTTGGTATGACTGTAACCAAACAAGTGAAAGATCTGTATGACAAGAACTTCAAGTCTCTGAAGAAAGAAATGGAAGAAGACCTCAGAAGATGGAAAGATCTCCCATGCTCATGGATTGGCAGGATTAATATAGTTAAACTGGCCATCCTGCCAAAAGCAATCTACAGATTCATTGCAATCCCCATCAAAATCCCAACTCAATTCTTCATAGACTTAGAAAGAGCAATTCTCAAATTCATTTGGAATAACAAAAAACCCAGGATAGCAAAAAATATTCTCAACAATAAAAGGACTTCTGGGGGGAATCAGTCTCCCTGACTTCAAGCTGTACTACAGAGTAGTAGTGATAAAAACTGCATGGTATTGGTACAGTGACAGGCAGGTAGATCAATGGAATAGAATACAAGACCCGGAAAGGAACCCACACACTTATGGTCACTTGATCTTTGACAAAGTAGCTAAAACCATCCAGTGGAAAAAAGACAGCATCTTCAACAAATGGTGCTGGTTCAACTGGCGGTCTACATGTAGAAGAATGCAAATTCATCCATTCTTATCTCCCTGTACAAAGCTGAAGTCCAAGTGGATCAAGGACCTCCACATAAAATCTAATAGAATCACACTGAATCTAATAGAAGAGAAAGTGGGGAGAAGTCTCCAACACATGGGCACAGGGGAAAAGTTCTTGAACAGAACACCAATGGCTTGCACTCTAAGATCATGAATCGACAGATGGGACCTCATAAAATTAGAAACCGTCTGTAAGGCAAAGGACACTCTAAATAGAACAAAAGGGCAACCTACAGATTGGGAAAAGATCTTTACTAATCCCACATCTGATAGAGGGCTAATATCCAAAGTATACAAATAACTCAGGAGGCTAGAGTCCAGAGATCCTAATAACCCTGTCACAAAATAGAGAAGAGAGCTAAACAGAGAATTCTCAAATGAAGAATCTCAAATGGCCAAAAAGCACTTAAAGAAATGCTCATCATCCTTAGTCATCAGGGAAATGCAAAGCAAAACAACCCTGAGATTCCACCTCATACTGGTCAGAATGGCTAAGATCAAAAACTCAGGTAACAGCAGATGTTGGCCAGGATGTGGAGAAAGAGGTACACTTCTCCATTGCTGGTGGGAATTCAAGCTGTTACAACCTCTCTGGAAATCAATTTGGCAGACCCTCAGAGAAATGAACATAATACTACCCGAGGACCCAGCTATTCCATTCCTGGGCATATACCCAGAATATGCTTTAACATGCAATAAAGACACATGTTCCACTATGTTCATAGCAACCATATTTATAATAGCCAGAAACTGGGAATAACCCAGAGTTCCCTCAACAGAGGAATGGATATAGAAAATGTGGTACATTTACACAATAGAATACTACTCAGCTATTAAAAACAATGACTTCATGAAATTCTTAGGCAAATGGATGGAACTTGAAAATATCATCCTGAGCCAGGTAATGCAGTCACAAAAGAATGAACATGGTATGTACTCACTGTTAAGTGGTTATTAGCCAAAATGTTCGGAATACCCAGGAATCACTTCACAGAAATTGTAGGGCTGAGTTGAGGTCCCAGATGGAGGACTTGGAGAATGGATTGAAGGAGCTGAGGGAGTTTGCAGCCCCATGAAGGGAGCAACAGTCTCAACTGGCCTGACCCCTCGATACTCCTGGAGACTGAATCACCAACCAAAGAATACACATGGAGGGACCCATGGTGCTGGCCACATATGCGGCAGAGGAGGGTCTTGTTAGCTATCAAGGTGAGGAGAGGCCCTTGGGCCTGAGGGTGTTAGATCCCCTAGTATAGGAGAATGCCAAGGAGGTAAGAGGAGAGTGGATTTGTGGGTGGGTGGGGGTATACCCCCATAGTGGCAGGGAGGGGGAAGGGAATGGGGAGGTTCCAAAGGGGAGATCTGGAAAGGGGAAAACATTTGAAATGTAAATAAAGTATGAAAAAATAAATAAAAAATAATTACATACAAAAAAAATGAACAAAAAAATTAAATCCATTTGGTGCATTATATCTGTTAGTTTTACTGTGTCTATCTTTAGTTTGGGTTTCCAAGATCTGTTCATTGATGAGAGAGGGGTGTTGAAGTCTCCCACTACTATTGTGTAAGGTGTATAGTATGCTTTGAGCTTTAGTAAAGTTTCTTTTATGAATGTGGATGGTCTTGCATTTGGAGCACAGTTGTTCAGAATTGAGAGTTCTTCTTGGCAGATTTTTTTTCCTTTGATGAGTATGAAGTGTCTTTCCTTATTTTTTTGATGACTTTTGGTTGAAATTCGATTTTATCTGATATTAGAATTCTACTCCAGCCTGTTTCTTGTGACCATTTGCCTGGAAAATTGTTTTTCAGCCCTTTACTCTGAGGTACTGTTTGTCTTTAACATTGAGGTGCATTTCCTGTGTGCAGCAAAATGCTGGGTCCTGTTTATATATCCAGTCTGTTAGTCTATGTATTTTTATTGGGGAACTGAGTCCATTGATGTTAAGAGGTATTAAGGAATAATGATTGTTGCTTCTTGTTATTTTCAATGTTAATTTTATGTTTCTCTGGCTATCTTCTTTTGAGTTTGTTGAAAGATTATTTTCTTGTTTATTCTAGGGTGTAGTTTCCCTCCTTCTGTTGGTGTTTTACATCTATTATCCTTTGTAGGTCTGGGTTTGTGGAAAGATATTCTGTAAATTTGGTTTTGTCATAGAATATCTTGGTTCCACCATGTATGCTAATTGAGAGTTTTGCTGGGTATAGCAGCCTGGGCTGGCAGTTGTGTTCTCTTAGGGTCTGTATGAGATCTGCCCAGGATCTTCTAGCTTTCATAGTCTCTGGTGAGAAGTCTGGTATATTTCTCATAGGTCTGCCTTTATATTTTACTTGATCTTTTCCCCTTAATGCTTTTAATATTCTTTCCTTGTTTTGTGCATTTGGTATTTTGACTATAATGTATTGGGAGGAATTTGTTTTCTGGTCCAATCTATTTGGGGTTTTGAAGGCTTCTTGAATGTTTATGTTCATCTTTTTCTTTAGGTTAGAGAAGTTTTCTTCTATAATTTTGTTGAAGATATTTACTGGGAATCTTTGCTCTATTCTATACCGATTATCCTTAGGTTTGGTGTTCTCATTGTGTTCTGGATTTCCTGGATGTTTTGGGTGAGGAGCATTTTTCATTTTCTTTGACTGTCGTGTCAATGTTTTCTATGGTATCTTCCACGCCTGAGATTCTCTCTTCTATCTTTTGTATTCTGTTGTTGATGCTTGCATCTAAGACTTCTGATTTCTTTCCTAGGTTTTCTAACTCCAGGGTTGTCTCCCTTTGAGATTTCTTTATTGCTTCTGTTTCTATTTTTTAGCTTCTGGATGGTTTTGTTCATTTCCTTCTCCTGTTTTATTGTGTTTTCCTGCAAGTACACCCATTTGATTGTTTTCCTTCAATTCTTTAAGGGATTTTTGTGTTTCCTCTTTAAGGGCTTCTAACTGTTTACATGTGTTCTCTTGTATTTCTTCAAGGGAGTTATTTATTTCTTCTTAAAATCTTCTATCATCATCTTGAGATGTGATTTTAAATCTAAATCTTCTTTTTCTGATGTGTTGGGGTATCCAGGGCTCGCTGTGGTGGGAGAACTGGGTTCTCATGATGATAAGATGCCTTGGTTTCTGTTTCTTATGTTCTCGAGCTTGCCTTTCGCCATCTGGTTATCTCTGGTTTTAGCTGGTCTTGCTGTCTCTGACTGTGGCCTGTCCTCCTGCAAGCCTTTGCATCAGTACTCCTTGGAGACCAGTTCTTTCCTAGAGGAATTTGGGTTTGGAGAGCTGTGGTACAGGTTCAGTTTTGTAGTATAGACAGAAACCAGAGGATTCTGTCCCCAGCTGTTCCTTGTTTCCTGTGTCCTGATGACTCTGCAATGATCCCTCTTGATCCAGGAATTTGAACAGAAGTGATGGTCCTGCCTGTGCTCGAAGGTGTGCCTGCACTCCTGGGAGACCAACTCTCTCCTGGCACTATTTGAGTATGAAGCCCTGTGGCCTAGAATCAGTTCCCTAGCTGCAGAAGGAAACAAGAAGAGCACTCCCCATCCCTGTGTTCAGAGGGTTCCGGGTGGGTCCCATTGAGTAGAGGTGGTGTCCTTACCCATCTCACAGACTTGTCCACACTCCTGGTTGGCTAGATTTCTCCTGGGTTTATTTGGCTGTGGAGCCCTGTAGCCCCGGCTGAGGTCTCCAGCCATAGATTGAACCCTTTCAATCTGTAATATCAAATCTATAAATCAAAACAAATTTATTATTATGTGTTTTCTGTTTTCTCTGTTTCTGGAACTCTTATTCTTTGAAAAATAAACTCTTATCTTGAATTGATGCACAACTTTTGTTTTTCTTGCTGTATTCCTTGTCTATTGTATTCTTCTTAAATTAAAGAAAAAAATATGAAGTAAATAAAGTTGATCAAATAACATCTTTGGTTCATTTCAGTAAAACTTTGTCAGATATTTGTATTTTGTGAGGCATTGAAATATTTAAAACTAGTCTTTAAATATATTTTTCTAATTGGTTGTAAATTTAGTTTATCTAACTTCCTATTTGTTTAAACATTATTATAATTTTTTGTGTTACCTTTTAAAACAGTAGAATAACATTCAAAGAAAATTTTCGTATTTCTCCTTCAAATACCTATGCATTCAATTAGCAAATGACAGAACTCTACTATGACAATTCTTGCTTTTTAATATGAAATCTATCATCCCACTATGTGTAAAAGCACATAATTAAACTTTGTGCTTTAGGGTCTTCAGATTCTTTCCTGTATACATGTCTGCCAGGTTTAGATATGACGAGAGCATAAGTCTATTGGTTACCTGAAGGTGACAATCAATCAATAAGTATACTGAAGAAGGTGGAGAACAGTATATCTGAAGAAATAGGTTGAATTATAAGATCATGAATTTACCACTGGGTTTTTTTTCCACTTTTGGCTTTGTTTTTCAATATTATTTGTTTTATTTTAGAAAAACAATAACCATTGAAGGGCCTGCATTGTAATGTGCAACTAGCTCATATATTTATCTATAACATAATACACCTTTGTCGTCATGTATTCTGGTAATTATTATTAGTCTGGGAAGGCAATAAACCAGGTATATATTTATTTCTCTTATAAGCTTCTCAGCACAAATACTCATCCTTCAGGAAGTAGGTTTGGTGTTTTAGTTGAGGTCACTGATAATGTGAATGAAGACTGAATGCTGGTATTTCCCTTCTTGTTTGGTATGTCCTCTTGACCTGAATGATTTTTTTAGGTGATTTGTCCTTTCCCCAGAGTTCAACCCCAGTAGATTAGTCAAGCATTTATTTATTTGTTTGTTTGTTTGTTTGTTTGTTTGTTTTTGTAGTTTGAATTGCTCCTTAGAGCTAAAATAGTTCCAGTTAATAGTTTATAGATTGCTGATTACTCAGATATTGATATCTACATTTACTATCATTATTGAGAGTGTAGATATGAAAGGTCCTGAGAAAGCTTTGCCAGCAAGTATTTAGAAAAATGAAGATACTGTGATCTGTAACTAGCAGAGTAAACAGAATTTCTGTGGAAAGTTACTGGATTTGGTCCTTTTGGAAGGTTTGTTGAGGGCAGAATTTTCAGACACAATACTCTTTCAAACACCTTTTGAAAAAATACTATTGGGGATGGAAAGATAGATCAGTTAGTCAAGTATCTGCTATGCAAGAGTGAGGAACTGAGTTTGTATTCTCAACATCCATGTAAATGTCAAGGTGTGGTTGAACACCACTATTATATTAGAAAGACAGCATAAATCTCTAGAACTGAGGAACTAGAGAATCTAGCTGATTCACTACATTGCCTGTTCTCTGGGAAGCCCTGTTTCAAAAACAAGGGGATGAGTAATGGAGGAAGATACTAGACATTGATATCTTACCTCTATATTCATGGACATGCACATACACATACACACACACACACTCACACTCACACTCACACATGCATGCACGCATGCATGTACAAACACACACACACACGCACACACAAACTCATTATTCTACGTAAGTGGTTAATATATCAGCCCTAGAGTCAGTCTGTTGGAATTCAAATTAAAGTTTTAATATTTATTCCCTTTTGAAAAAGAGATGTTAACTGTCCTGTTCTTTCATTTTTGCATTTATTTGTAGAAGATATATATATATATATCTCCCGTAATGCCACCTATCAATGAACTATCAAGTGTTAAATACTTAAAATATAAATACCCAGTACATGCTAGAAATTATTATTGCCATGCAGATAATACAATCAAAAGGGCTTTAGGAATCAAGAGAATTTGAACATGTTCTTATCTTTGAGTCCTACTGACATGTGTAACTGTGAAAGAAAATAAAAAATTATTCTTTGGTAATTTTCCTTGCCCTAGTTCACTAATTGGATTTATATCTCTTTATAGTCCCAAGGGTGACAGAGAAAATCTGAAGGTAAAAATAGCTGTACTTAAAAATAAATAGAATTTGCTAAAAATATAATTGCTATGGAGCCAGAGCTATATGAAGAAGCAGCAATAGCCATAGTGGTAGGTGGTATTTGCATCTTAGTAGATCATTTATTGTGTTTCCAATCCCCGATTCTTCTTTTGTATAATGAGGATAAAAGCACTTCATTGCATCTGTCCAAATAGGTTGAATTAGTAATTCTTATGTGACAAAAATGTAAGTAAGAACCTTAAGGGAAAAATAGGGTGTTTGGGATGGTGACACTGGAACTTTGGAGAGGGAATAAATATTATTGTAAGAAAAGATAGAGGCTCAGAATCACTCCATATGTACCAACAGAAGAATCCCATGTGAATAAAACCACATCCAATCTCTGCCAATCAAGAGAAGACCCTTCCCTGGACCCTAAATCTCATGGCACCTGAACCTTAGTCTTTATGGCATCCAGGCTATAAGAAACTACTGGTTTTCCTTAATAACTAACTAAATAAATGTTAATTGTACCCAGCATATGATTTTCTGTTATAGTAGCATTAACAATGTAGCTGAAAGATGAATCACATACAAAAATATTTGCCTCCATATGTGTGTGTGTGCTCACTTACACAGATGCTGTTCATTGAACAGTTAATATTATTCCTGGCCTTAAGTATACATGTAATTCTGGCAAATTTTCTTATTCAGCTGCCCTCGTTGTATTCTTCTCTTAGTCAGAGCTCAATTACTGTGAAGTGACCAAGGCAACTCCTATAGGAGAGAGCAGTTAATTAAGGGCATGCTGAGAGTTTCAGAGGTTTGTTTCATTATCAGAATGGAGGAAAGTACAGTGGTATTGCAGGCAGGAAGTAGAGGAGTAGCTGAGAGGTAGGAAGTAGAGGAGTAGCTGAGAGGTAGGAAGTAGAGGAGTAGCTGAGAGGTAGGAAGTAGAGGAGTAGCTGAGAGATAGGAAGTAGAGGAGTAGCTG